>JAVXUP010002620.1:0-119010 GCA_033070095.1 Escallonia herrerae | reverse complement strand
AACCAAATTTACCACGTGAAAAATCTCTCTCTTTGTTTCTCGCATAATTGGATATAGAGGTTGTATTCTGTATGCTTTGTATTTCTATGGTTGTACGTCCATCTCTATCAATATCTGGGCATGAGATGGGAGACTTGAGACATTGCTTTAGAGTGCAGGGACAGCTCAGGTGAGCTTAGAAAGGTAGAAGAGGGGAAAATTGACGTGGCCAATAAATGTGAGTGACTGGTAGTGTGAATTTGCTGTCGATGGGTCGCAAGATTGATGGCTGTTCAATTTATGTGGTCTAAGTGAACCAACCTAATTGATTGAATAAAAAGTCTTGGGATTTAACTACATATCTATGTTTATTTTGATTATTTGCTTCTCGGTATTTTTGTAGTATGTTGGTTATTCTTTAGCTTCACAGTTTTTATCATTCTGTAGTAGATTATAACTGACCTCTCAAGTCTGTACACCTTAAAGGAAATTTGGAAACATGAGTTTGAATAGTTTAGATGGACAATGACCTAATGATGGTTAATCCTTTTATTTGTACTGATAGTGTATTATTTGTAGGTCGTGTGACATGCACTTTTATTCAAAAGTACTTTTTTAGCTACAAAGTGTTCCGTTCTATTTATGCTAATATTTTTTCTAGATGGACATTATAGGAGTTACTTTTTCATCGATACTGATAGCGTATTATTTTTAGGTTGTTTGACATGCACTTTTGTTGAAAAGTACTTTATTAGCCACAAAGTGTTTCACCTTGTTTATGTTAATGTTTTATACACGACTAAAAAAGCACGATAAAATTCCAAGTGGTACTTTCACAGGCAAAACTAGTGGGCAGTATTTGCATATAGGGATAGGACTAATTGCTACCTTCTATGTATGGTTCAATGTAAGCAGTGATACTTGTAAATTACTTACATGTCATTCCATAAACTGAAGAGAAACTCATCTGCTAAAAGTTACCTCGCATATGAGACGACCCTCCCAAGTTGTTAAAGCTGAGGTTCAGACTCCGGAGAGATGAGAGTCCATGAAGAGAGGATAGTATGCTGTTATCTAACTGATTATCCGTCAAATCTAGCACATCAGATTTGTCAAGTTTAATGACAGCTTTTCACCAATAAAATCTGAAAAATATCGAATGAATTATAGGCTATCTCAGACTTTGAAAATACTTACGATAAGTCGAACAGGTTCATCATCCACCAACCACGGTTAGTTGACCAGTTAGTGAAATTATTTGGGAATGCTTTGCCAAGAACCAGTAAAGGGTGCAATTGCAATACAAATAACTTGTGGGTTACTCTTACAATGATAAATTTTATTTTAACCACCCAAACGAACGAGCCCAACGCAAACTAACCACTGTAAACTCCACCTACTCTGAAACCCCGCCCCCACCACACCCTAGCTCTCCACCGCCACTTCAAATCCCCAAGTCCCCCTCCGATCCTTCTCCTCTTCTACCATCGAAGAAGCCGTCGCCGTGTGCCACCTCAGATCGAACCCCCGCTCCACACCCTCCGCCGCAGTCCCAAAGCCCAACGCCTCCCTAACAGGACCTCCGCCCTCATCGGCCCCCCTCCTCAACCTCCAACAGCGTCCAGTCCCTTGTCGCCTGCTAGTCCGTCTTCCACCACCCACCTACCGTCTTTTCCTGCAACCCCAGCATCGCGTCCACTATGGTGATGATAGTGGAGGTGGTGGACTTGCAGTTCTGGCGGTGGAGCTGGTGGAAATTTTGATGGATCAGGTAGCGGCAACGAAGGACCACTGGTCTTGGTTTGCGTTTCAATTAACCAAAATTGCTCTTGCTTAAAATGTTTGGTGTTGCAAAATTATCCCTGGTGCAACGGAGACGCTATCTCAGGAGCGACTTTTGACCCAAAAATGTGAGGATCAGAGGTGTTTATTCGTTTGGTTCTTGATAACTGGACTCCCATGCCAGTGCTACTCAAGATATCGTAGATGTTCGTGTTCATCCTGCAAATTCTTTAAGTCTAAAGCAGACAACCGCGCAAAGTCTCTTCTAATTGCTGCACTTGCACACAACAATACAACTGAACCAAGGAGATAATTTTCAGTGGTCGAGCACCACGACATGGCAATGCCATTAAGGTATGGTTGTTACTGGGACTATGTACTCAAGACCCTAGTCAATGCCAAATTCAAAAGTTAATGACAGTTGACGCAGTGAATATATAAAGAGGTCGATTCACTCTGAATTTTTAGTACTAACAGTAAGTTGTTCTAAATGTACGAGAAAGTTGGCGTAAGACAAGAGAGAACTTACTCAAGAGAGTAAAGACGAGCAGTAGTCTAGCTAATGACAACTATTCAAAATAGTTTCAAAGAAATGCAGTAGAGAAAATGGTTCAGATCAAAGCTTTGCTTTGAAACTTTATTTCAAGAAAACAATGTCTAGCTGCCTCAAGTATTTCAAGCCCTCAAAGTCTTAATTAGAGAACGAACATTTCTAACCGTAAAAGGTTCACTTTGTTGAGATATAGAAAAACAATACCGTGTGATGACACTCTTTACCTTTCAAATGAATGGAGGAGTTCAAATAGTTATCTGATAGGTATAAACTTCTAAGAGATGCCAGGCCATTGATGGATGATAAGATGCGGCTATCCAAGTTATTGATCCTCAAATCAAGCACCTCCAGGTTTCTCAACTTCGACAATTGGTTTTCAACACCTACAAGAAGAAGAGCAGGCGTTGAAGACATTGTCAGAATTTCTTACAACACGGATTTGCGAAGGTAACAACCCCTACTAAATGAGGTCACATCAGGTTTTTTTATATGGGTACATGGCCTCCCGAACTACGTTACCCGTGTCCTAATATTAATTCATGCAAATCCATGGCCTGAGAAAGTTCATGCAAGTTAATGAAATTTTTACTGAAACATAGATGGTAGACCTTCATCGTCAGTGCATATCACCAGTCCATTCCATGCTAAGTGGAGCTTTGTGAGCAATTCGAAGGGGCGAAACAATGATACATTTAAACACCAATCGCCTAATTTGTTTTGCCTTTCATGGAAAAGGTCGAGTCCGATTACAGAACGTGTGGCTTTGTGGCACTCAACTCCAGGCCAGTCACAACAATCGCCGGTATTCCCGTCTTTCCACTCTGGCAAAGAAGTTCCGTTGGGGTGGTTGATGGAAGCTTTGATCTGCAGAAGAGCAAGTCTCTCTGCCTCCAGACACCCATGGCATCTACTCATAGTCAAAACCAAGATCACCCATGACAGCAGTCTCAAGACCATATTTCCAAACTCCATTTATTTATGAAATAAAAAAAGACTTAAGAAGATGCAACTTCTCTGCAGCTGAGCCACTTACTCTTATAACTTCAATAGGAGTATGAAGCATGCTCTGAACAGGAGTATTACTGATAACGATATTGTTGATTTTTCTTCTTCTCTTTTCAACAGTAGACTAAGTGGAAAGCATAAATGTTGGGTCCCTTGGACAAAGACAGGGATAGGATTTTCCAAGCAATCACATGGAGTGGAAGACCCGTCCAACGACCAAAACTAAGGCTCCGTTTAGTAACACATTTTTTTAGTTTTTTCTTCAGTTTTATAAACTAGAGAAAATAAAAGCGTTTGGTACACAATTTTCGTTTTTTTTCCATCAGTTTTAAAAACAAGGCTATTTTTTAAAATTCCAAAAATGAGTTTTCCGTTTGGTTTTTATTTTGAGACCACCACCACCACCCTCCTCCCACCACCGGCACTCACCGCCACTGCTCATCACCGGCAGCCACCAACCACCGCCGGAGGCCCCCTGCCACCGTCGCTTGCCAGCCACCACCACTGTTGGCCATCGCCACCGCAAACCACCACCAAAGAAAAAAATTCAAATAAAAAACTGGGTAATCAAACATCTAAAAGAAACAACTCAAAATAAACTGGGTAATCAAATATTCATTTGTTTTTGTAAAAAATCATATTAAATTGATTTTTGTTTTTGTTTTTTCGAAACAGAAAACCAAAACTGAAAGTGTTACAACGACCACACCTTTTGCATTATCGGCATGTAAAAATATTCTTTTTCACATTGAAAATTGTAATGATGCACATGAGAAAAAAAATTAAGTCTCTTGTGTCGCCGTCTTATTCTAAGGGTTGAACAAATAATTAACACGGGAAAACAAAAAAATTCTGACTTGACTTTAAATGCCGATAAAGTTTTTTAAGACGTGCGCACACACGTAATTGAAAATATCAATCATGACAATTAAACGAAAATGATAGCTCAATTTCTACGTATGGACTATGGAAAAAGACGTGCACATTTCAAGTTGATCATGACTATTAAACGAAAATGATAGCTCAATTTCTACGTATGGACTGAATTGGCAAATCCTTGTATCCTTTAATATCTTATGTTTCTTTATTCTTCATTGTTCAAATTATTATCGTCTATCTGTCCTCCGTTTTATCTTTATTGTTCAAATTTTAAAGGAGAAACACAGCGTCATGTAGATGTACTGTATTGTCATTTGTCAATGATTCTAGAAGAGAAAATCGATATGGGAACCGGTAACAATTGCACATCCGATTGTCAAAACCGCGACAACAAATCTAGGTTTACTGCTGTACAATTGTTTGTTAGGTCACCAAGAAGCAGTGCTGATCATAGTTACAATAACATCCTTGAACAATATTTTGAACAGGCCAACCAACAAGATATTAATCCCATAAGACCTGCCTCCCTCGGCTGCGAAATGTTCCCTTCTCGTCTTTGTAATATTCTGAGGAACTCATCTGAGCTGAGATTCCCATCACGATTCGCATCAAACACATAAAATATCATATCAACTGCCACATTATCAGTGAGAGAGATGCTGTATACCTATTTTAGCATAAACCAAACCATTAGTATACAAGATAACGAAGGATTACTTGACAAGTTAGAAGTGAAAGTAAGGTTTTGGTCAACAATTAATGGCCAAAGGGGCTTCTCTTCAAGCGACCGGGAGAAGATATTAACTACAGGGATGAGAAAGCATGGACTTACATGATAAGCAGCTCTTTGGAAATCCTGCTTTGTCAGCAGTCCATTCACCTTGCCGTGGCTGAAAATAGCCATGGACAAGGGTAGCAATCTTTTACGTAGCTCTGCGAAATTCTTGAATTCTTCGAATGTAACGCATATGTCTCTTAAGGCCAGGTTCGTTGGTTATTTTGTCAACGCGGTCAAGGAACTTGTTTATGTTCTTCATTTCAGCAGATGCAACCATTGACAAGGCAAAGTCTTTAGCTGATATGGTTCCTACTGAGTTGTAGTCGTAATGAGTAAACTCCAATCTCAATATCTGTGAAGTTTAAGAACAAGAACTGAGATCCTGCTCATTAACAAACACTAAATTCTGCGAGAACTAATCCTTCACGGACTGTTGCAAGTAATTAGTCAGTTTAAGCATTCCACAAGGGTACAATAAAAATGCATTCAGTTCTGGAATATGTAGAGGTGACATCTTGAAAGAAGTTTCCGCGGACACCAACTTTTAGATTGTGCATGGAAAGAGGACTAAAAGTGGTTAATTAGGAGCATAGAATTGAAGGAGGTTATAAGCTGGAATGTTGTAGACAGATGCTTCTTGAGGTAGAACTATGGAATGACATTGAGGATCTTCTATGATTTTGAACTCAAACCCCAATAAGTATCTACACTACATATAAAAGCACGGAAGGAGTTAACTGGATAAATTTTTTTTTTCTTTAAAATACTCTTTTTAAAATTCAGAGTTTGTTTTAGATTAAGGGTGTTTTTGACTTGAGTATAGTATTAAGCCTCTTTCTCTTTAATACCCTTTTTGAGTATTAGAGTTTTATAAAATAAAGGGTGTTTTGACTTTTAACACGGTGCATTGAGCCTCTTTCTTTAAAATATCATTTCTAAATATTAGAGTTTGTTAAAATTAAGGGGTTTTTTTTTTCTTTTACCTCTTAATAAAAAATCTCCAAAAAGGATGATCAAATCCCTATCCACATGAAGAAGTTTTAATTTCTTCTTTTTTCACAGATATTTTTTGCAGAGAAAAAGAGTTTGCAAACAACCGAGTTACTCGGAGCTTGGAATTCTAGAATGTTCTCCCTATGTCTTGCTAGCAAATATCTCCAATAATATTTATTCAAATAGTTCAATACTAATAAGCTGCACTTATTGACACGGCATTCAATATTCAATTTACATATGCAATGACCATCAACCATGGTATTAAGATTTTTGTCTCTCATTAATAATTCCGAGTAATTTGGTAATAGCAATGCCTAAAAACCTATCAAACCGCAGATATGGCAATAGCTACAAATTAGCTCATAATTTGAACTATTTGTTCACACATCCAATCTATATAAGCAATTCCTACTAACTTGAAAACAATAATACGTATAAACTTATTAAAACATATATGCCAATAACTAAATAAACTACTCGTAGAAGCTAAAATGTTGGTTCAAACCACTTCTTATCTACATCATTATGTCATTGTGTCATATTTATGTATCCATGGTGAAACCCCCAAAAGATATTAAATTATTTCCAACTGTCTTGATACCTGACAACAATTGACCATTAAATGTCTGCTAATTTTAATTTATGGAGACAGTAGTGTAACTGCAAGCTCTCAATTTTGTAAGGCCACTTATTAGTCACCTATTGACTTGGTGAATTTTTCTGCCTTGGACCTTAAAATAAGGGATAATTTAGAGAAAGAAAGAAAGAGAAAGTCGTCTTTGGGTAATACTTGGTATGATGGTGATCATGCTTATAGACGTCAGCCATTGCAATGTTTCTTAGATGTATAACCATCTAAAGCTACATATTGCGGTTTAGTATAGGAAATGAAAGCAAGGCTTAAGCGAAAAAGAGGAGATCGATTCAAAAATTAAAGCAAGGTTTAAGCCAACATGCGTCCAATAATTAGCAAAAACTAAAGTGTGCTCAGTTTTTGGAGTAAATCAGCAAAACTGAAGAAGTTGAGGAAAAACTACTGAGAAAAAAAGACTACTAAAGTGTGCTCATTTGAAAAATGTTGCTTATAGGATGGCATCTTAAAAAACATGAGGAGAACTTTAACCCAAGCCTAAAATATTTGTGGATAACTTTAACCCAAGCCTAAAATATTGATGAGGTTCTGGTCATCGGGAACAGACCCTGCCACATGGACCCCTCGTGGCTATTTAAGTTATTCATAAATTTAAGTTCCCTATAAAATAGACAAAAGTAATTTGGCTCATGCTAATTAAACAGCAGATGGTTCACCCATGGCATAATAACAATGTGGCAATCTTTCATGTTCATGTTTCATGTACAACAACATGAGCTTTACTAGTAGTACCGAATGAGAACAACATGAAACTCAGATCCTCAAAGATCTCAAAGATCTGGTACTAAAACTGATCTGAAGCACAAACCATGGACAACAATAATGACCATCAGTATGCTTTTAGCATCTAAAGAATCGGTACAACATAAGCCGCTAAATACATCTAGCATAATTCTCGAAGGTAAAAACTGAACTATTGTCCACTTGAAATAACCAGTGATATGACCCTCAAACTGGAATGACAAAGCCCCCTTAAGACATAATGGTATGGAAACTTTGAGTTTTCTAAAACACAAGTAAAGAGCAACAAAGAGCCCCTAGGGTTGATATATTGAACTGCAAGGCATATCATCATGCCGTATGTGCAGCCATTTAGTGAAAGCCCATCTACACTCTTCAACTTCAGCCCCAGTTCAAATAAACTGAATCCGACCAATCTTTTTGTTAGAATAAAATGCAATAATGAAAATGAACAACAGAAAGCGAACGGGAGGGAGGGAGGGAGGGAGGGAGGGAGGGAGGGAGAGAGAGAGAGAGAGAGAGAGAGACTACATACTTCATTATGCAAGCCCCTTAAGAATTGAACAAATTTTCCATGTTCCAGGCGTGCCTTGGCATCTTTGCCAAAGAAATACTCTAGCAGGTCCCCATTCTCTACAGAGCCTGAAACTTCAAGTCCAACATGCAGTCAGTCCCTGTGGCGAGCCCCTTGTCTGTTCTGAGCTCGCATCAAGGCCATCACTTTCTTGAATTCGTTCTGATCTATCTCTCTGTTTCAAATTTCAGCGGCCAATAATTACCAGTTTTGCACAAGGTGTATAAGCAACATAAAATTATGATTATAAAGTGGATGCCTTATTAGAACTTGACAATATTTCAATAATGTATTTAGATTAAAGATATGGATTGCAAGATACCAATTTGAATGGCTTATCCAACTTACGTAGAGCCTAACCATAAATAAAGACACCAGATACAGTAGAACCCTGGTCAATGGAACAGAACTCAGTTGAGTTGAGACCCGGACCAAGGTCATCTCTAGCAAATGCAACAAGGGTTGTCCAAAAGCAGAACAAGAAAAATGTCAGAAAAAATACATATTTGGAACTTTGAATCAGCAACGTGTCAACTTCCAAATTAAAACTAAATCGAGAACCAAAATGCAAGTTCCAATTGTCACACTTCTCGGGCAAAAATGCCAGAACTACACATTACATCCATCATACATAAACGGTGACAAAATCAGTAATCCCACGCACAAATTTATGAGGATTGAACAACAAAGAAAATGAAAGGAGATAAAGACGTCTATGATAAAGAATTTCCAACGGGGACAAACTGACATACTGGCTTGGAAGACTGTTTAAATGGTGCTGCCTTTTCATTACATGAGACGTACCTGTTATTGTCAAGGTCAAACATTTTGAATGCCACTGAAAAGCTTGATTCCTGGATGCTTAGTAACGTAACAAACAAGATGTACCTGTTACAACAAAAACAAAATTGAAGAGATTAAACTTCAGTTAGCAATAACTTGGCGTATTTCATTTAGACCTTTGGCCCCAAAGCGGTTGGCCCCAAAGGGGTTTATAGATACATGAATAGTTCCTTGGTCAAGAAATTGCAAGGAATGTTAAGTAGATGAAGTAGCACTCACTCTGCAAATGATATTACTCCATCATTGTTAGTATCAAAAAGCATAAAGAACTTTGAAGGAGCACAGCGTAACTCGCCAGGAACCGACTCCCCATTGAGATATCCCTCTCTTACACGATTTGCTTCAGATGGTGGAAATACTAGAACAACTGCCCTCATCAAGTCCGCTGGTGTCATAAATATCTCTCCAGAAGGGGATTTCAAGGAGGCAGAATACTCAAGTACCTGTAGGAAGAAAACCAAAAAAAGACCACTGCAAATTTTACTAAAGAAATAAGATGTCAATACAAATGCAGGTGTACTGCTATCTATCAAGTTGAGATCTTCAACTATAGTACTAACCCTACTAGCTCCTACTTTTTTTTTCTCTCGAACTGGATTATATATTTGACACCCACTGACACATTAAGAACGATAAAAAAATTGGAAAAACCAAAATGTTCCAAGACAAGAGTGTGGTTGTGTGTCTCTGTGTGTGCGTGTGTGCGTGCGTACATGCCTATGTGTGTGCGTGTGTGTGCGCGCGCGTACATGCCTATGTGTGCTTGAGACACTGTGGAGATAATGACATAGTTCAGAGTTGATGATACGCTATAGGTATCATGTTATCTTGCAATTACGCTCAAGAGTTCTACTTCAGATGACATAATAGTTTTGTGCCGCATTAGTACCACTCTTTGACTGAGGTTCGAACTGAAAAGCAACTTATCAGTGCCACTGAAAATCCAAGGCACGTCGCATCAGCATGAAAAGATTTGTTTATGAGTGCACTAGAGCTAGTTATGCATAAATCAGAAGTACTAGTGGCATACCTTTTCAGGAGGACTTTGCGTTCTTATGAGATAGAAAACTAGACTATTAAGTTTAAACTTCTGCCTGATCTGAATAGAATGCGTTATTTCTGGATAGGCATTTAAATGAAGTTAAACATGTAAGTTGCACTATGACCAAACAGGATTCAAGTCCTAAATTAGTAAGTAGTAGGAATCTGCTATAACGATTCTGAATCAGATACTTAGGAGATGAAGCATACCCAAAAAATTGCTCATTTGGCTCACTTAAAGAATATATCCCTTGCACCGAGCAACATACTGGAAACAAAATCCGAAGAACATCCAAGATAAAAATAAAGTTTTTCGTGCCGTAGACAACCCTATTACAGAACGTCTATCCGATCAGATAATTGTGCACCTCAGTCAGAAAACGAAGATGAACGCTCATAGCATAGAATCCTTGAAGTAATCATCGATTATACCACTGATATGCTAGATCAAGTAGTCATAAGAACTCTAAATGGGTACAAGACCAATTTCTACAAGTCCAGTATCAGGGATAACAGAACCGTGAGTAGTCAACTGTTCATGCAGGAGCAGCCCTTATATTCTAGGTCTGATCAACTTCATGTACCAAGGAAGTATCATTTAAAAGTTAGTACGATCCTAACGTTGGATTAAGTGATTCAAGTCAATTGGTTCATATTTTCTGCCCGATCCTTCTTAGGGGTGTCTGAACAAAGTAAATATTGCTAAAGCAAGCACCAAAAAGAACAAACAGTTATGACTCCAGACGTTAAAACAAAACTTTGTGTGGATTATAGACCCAAAATGACGACATTCATATATCTGAAGAATGTTCATGCACGCAACAAAGAGCATCCAGCGAGTATCAAGTATGGGAGCTTCTATTGTTTTCATATATCTGAAGAATGTTCTGTGATCAGTTGACTTCAGCTGCACAGATAAACATAAGCTTCAGTCATTCTCATCGCCAGAATTCAAGCCTCACTCTGGCTTCCTCCTTCAAGGTTGACCAAAACCTTCAAACTAACCATATTCGTTTCTCATCTTGGTGGAGCTCGCTTTGCTGCTGGAACCAGATCATTTCAACGAATGTCCATCGTTTATAACTTTGAGCAATTCAACTTCTCACAGTAGCACTCCATTCTTATCAACCAGATTCTATGTGAGTGGCTGACTTCATATTCATTTACACTTGAAAACTGGGGTGATAATGTTGACGGTTCAAACAACAAAGTTTATACAGCAATCAATGGAGAAATTCATGTAATTATGCTTAGACTTCACTCAAAATGACAGCATTCTGTCATGTTTTGCCTCAGCATAACATAGCTTGCCTCAGTATAACTCCTTTAAACCAATATAACCACAAACAAATTACTGGGAAACAAATCACGTTTCACATAGCTACCTAAGTCCATTTAACACAGCGTCTTCAAGCCTGAAGAGACACCCTATCCAGTCCTTGAACTTTTCAATTTCTGTTTTTCTTACTTTTCTGTAATTCTGGGCCTGATTGCTGGAATCACCAGCACTTTCCAGTAGTACAAGAATTAAACTAGCAATTTTAACTGTCACAGCACTCCACATTTTTTCTTTTACTTTTTCATACAACAGTTTAGCTAGCAAAACATAACTCCTACTATTATCTAATAACTCGGTCATCTGCAAAAAAAAAAAATTCCTTCTTTTACTAACAAACTTATTAAGTTCCTACTTAACCACATTCAAAACAAGATTGGGACTGTAACATATCTAAACAAGAAACCTGGAAAGGTTTGCGCCTGGAATATTCTTTTTGAACTTCGGGATAAGTAGAGATCAAACATGAAATTGATTAACAACGAAACAATTTCCACCCAATGGCTATTTTTGCACCCATTTTGCACAACAAAAATTTAGCTTGTAATGACAAAAACGTATTTAGACAAAGAAAAAGGATGGTCTCACATTGTCTGTCCGACCATCTAGGACAGTTGGTTGAAGGGAGCTGATGTGACAGATGTGATGGAAGCATGGCAGCGAATGATATAACAACATATCTAACTACACAAGATAGTCGGGACCATACAATATTTATGGTGTGTGTGTGTGTTATAATTGTGTACACGTATACGTTAACAATGAGGCATGGCAAAGGTGGCATCAACCTTTGAATAGGAACCTCTGTCTCTTTAATGGCTCTGTATTTCCGTTGAGTGAATCTGCGTATGCCACTAGCGAACTTGCATCATGTTGAGAAGAAGACCAATAACATAGCCCTCCTAGGCTCAACCATGTAAAGAAAACGGCCCAACTGGAGCGTTCTCAGGAGCGTTTCTCCGGCCGAGTCGCTCCTCTTACTACCTTCATACGCATAGTCCTTCCGACCACGATTTATTATCAATGAAGGTGAATGTGGGGAATTTGATTGAGTGAAGATTGGGCGTCGAGCTGTGAGGACTCGATGAGTATGAGATGATGGTTTTCTCAGTAACATCCAAGAATGCATAGTATGAATATGTTCACTCTTTTTAGTAGTTAACAAGAACAGACAAACAAGAGAAGGATCATATGGAGAGTATTGTTCATGCATATAACGCCGCCACTGCCGCATCACGCAACCGTAATAGCCCCGCCTCACTGCTACCACCATCCCGTCGACAACCACCACCATTTCAAGCGCCACCACAGCCCGGGTGCACCAGCATATAACCACCACCATAGCCCCGCCGCACTGCTACGGCCATCCGCCATCGCGTAGACAACAACCATCAATACCACTTTGAACGCCACTACGGCCCCTCCGCAGACCAGAATATCCACATCCACCACCACCACAGCCCAGCCGCACTGCTACGGCCATCACGTCGACGACCAGCACCACCACTCTGAATGCCACCGCCATTGCCTCCATTTGAGCCCCCCATCGGTAGTTTGCAAAACATCCTTGCCCTCAAAACCTAAATCTACTGTAGATCTGACCCAAGATGGCTCTGGTTTGAGGATCTAGCTCGGGGTCTTCGCCGAAAAATTTCAGAGATGGTCGTGCTTGGTTGCGGGTAGGGTATTGTTTCTTGTGATGGCCATGGTGGAAGCAGGGTGACGACGATGACAAAGTGTCGACGGCTTCGGCATGTGGGGACGCCGGCGGGGGCTGGTCGTGAGATTCGGTATGCCTGAGATTTTCTAACAATTACAGTAGTAGATAATATAGTTTAACGCGCACCGCTTAGGATCCATTTAAAGTGGGTTATTGGATGCTTGCCCTTAATAACCTATTTTTAGAACTTAATTACTGTTTTACCCATTTTAAACTTTATTTATCCGTGTACCTCCTTCTTTAAAATCACGCTTCGAAAGAGAGATTTCAACCGGGAAATTGTGCTTTGAAAGAATGTTTTCAATATGTTTACTTTTATTTGTCTACTTTAAACAAAATTGAAAGAACATGAAAAAAAAAGAAATTCTGAAATTAGAAATCGCATTTTTAAAGCACGTTTTCAAGAAATCGCGGTCTTTGATCGAGATTTCAGACAACGACAGAAATCTTGGTTTCTAACCGAGATTTCATGTTGAAATCGTTTTACAGAACCGCATTTTCAATTGAAATCTTGGCTTCTAAAAGAAAAGTTCATAGCATGGTTGGAACGATGACAATGCTGCAAATTTAATACACAAGGATTGACAGCCCTGGATTTACTAAATGCTCCACAACATCTTCCTGTCTTGGTCCCTCCATCTCTATGAAAACCAATGCAAATTTTACATAAATTAAACTGAAAAAAATCAATACAAGAAATATTAATAAACTGATTATAGACTTCATCTTTGATTCAAGTTTTGTCACGTAATTTCAGTGCGACATCAGTTCACTTCTCATACAAATTTTTGCTTCGCATTTGTTCATCGTTTCAGTGAGTTGTTGTTCATTTACTCAGTGAATCATCACACACTTCTAGGCGGCTGAGGTAGCTACTTCCAATTGCTAAAAATTAGCATATTCTGTTACTTCCTCTCTCATTCTCTAGCAGTAAGGTAGAACTTCGGTTGGAGATCTTCCAATTTTTCATTTTCTTCCTTACTAGACTTCTTATCCAGAGTAAGAAAACTAACTGAATAAATGAGTTCACCAACATATGATGCTGTGCTCGACAAACGAACACGTATGATGAGTTCACCAGTATTTTCCCCTTTCTTCTCATGGAAGGAGACAAGAAAAATTTAAATGAAAAGAGTAAATGTCACTCGAAGTACAAATGAAATTGATTGTTGCAAACAAAGTGTTGCTTCCTGAAGTGGCAACAGCAAGGAGAATGTAAACATTTAAGTCAAATGCTATGGAATGAGAGAAATTATAACCTGCAACTGTGATGAAAAGTTATTTCACTTGCATTCCAACATTATGTGGATCTGTCTAGGTGGAGTTTTTTTGACTTCCACCTTTCAAAGTTTTCAACACTACTTTAATTTAAGTGCATGACAAAATAATTTCAACCAAAAGACTAGATTCTTTGTACAAAAAGTTTGACAAAAATATACAACATACACAATAACAACAAAAAGGATGGGAGCCACTATTGCCGAGTGTCACTCCCTCCGTGAGCTATTTTCTTTGCATGACATATACGCTTATCGTGGCCAGTATTTTTACATATCCACACCGTTTCGGCCGTCGCTCTAGACGAATATCCATTTCATTACGCAAACGGACTGATATCTTGGTCGACCCTTCCCTCTATTTACAGCAGGGGCATGAATCTACAGCCAATCCACTCCTCCCACTAATTTGGATGCTCTAGTGGTTGAACCATTTCAGCCCATATCTTTCTATATTCGCGAACAGAAAAATAAGGACTGATAAAAACAGAAGAATCTAGTTTTGCCATTGCACAACATGCTAGAACATGGGAACATGGAATGTCGTATGTCATCAACTTCCCGCATGTGCATGTTTTATCTTGAAGCCGCACAACCTGTTCATTTTGGCCACGCCTATTTTTCAGCAAAAAATTCCCCCAATCACCGGTTGTGTTATAAGGTTGCACAAACATAGAACCACTTTTCCTTTTCGCTTGTTGAATTGCAAGGATGGTGGAAGGCACATAATGCATTTGATCTGCCATAGAGGCTGCCCCAAGGTTTCTTCTCAAGTTAAAGTAATGAACACAGCAATGAAAAGAGGTTTGTACTAGTGCTGTGATAGGTAAGCCTCGAGATCCTTTCAAAACACTGTTAAACACTTTAGAAATATTGGTCGTTATCATTCCAAAACGTTTACCACCGTCATGTGCAAGTGTCCATTGTTCAACGGGTATCTCATCACACCACTTCTTTGCTTCTACAGAAAGTTTTTGGATCTCTTCCATCAGCTTGTTGAACTTGCGAACTTGAGTAGCCTTCACAGTAACCCAAATAAGCTTCTTAAGCTCCACACTACTGAATTTCTTAATAAAATTGCTACTAATATGTCTCAAGCAGAATCGGTGATGGGCAGAAGGTGGCTGCCATAATCGATTTTTTCTCACAGTGCTTAATATACCGGAATGAAAAACTGAGATCAAGCAAACGTCCTTATAGCTAGGGACAACGTGATCTCTGACATGTTGCAAAAAAACCAACTCCAACTATCATGGTTCTCCCCTTCAACGATAGAAAATGCAAGCGGCAAGATTTGATTGTTTCCCTCCACTACTACGGAAATTAACATAGTACCTAAGTACTTCCCATGAAGAAATGTGTCATCAATGCTAATATTAGGACGACAGAACCTAAACCCCATGATGCGTGGCCTAAATGCCCAAAAAACTGGTTTAAAGCGTATTGCATTAATTTCTCCACAAGCTTTTGGGTCATAATCAACAATGGTGCCAGCATTGTACTTTTGGATGGGTGCCAAAAATCTTGGCAATGCCCGATAAGACTCTTCCCAATTCCCAAATAAGTCTGCAATAACTGCAACTTTCGCCTTCTACGCCTTTTTATATGAAATAGTGTATTTATATTTTTCCTTCACAGCTGCAATTAAGGAGGTAATTCTATCCATCAGATCAGCTTCAAATATATTGCGAATTGCATCAGTAATCAGTCTATATTTTAGATGGTGGTGGTCTTGGTTCAAGGCCTTCCGCAATGGACGTATACGACATCCTTGATACCGTGTAATTTCAAAATGTCTATGGCTCTTCTTACATGTTGGACAGAGATGAAAATTACACTTATCAGGAAACTTACATTTCAAAGCCACCATAGTTGGGATAGACTTCTTTACCTTGTAAACCAAATTATGCTTGACGTCGTATCTTAAAATAGCCTTGACAAACTCGTCTTTATCCTTGAAGATTAGACCCACTTTTAGCTCATCGTGCTCGGGATGCCATACTCTAGCATCATTACTTTTTAGAGGACTTGTAATAACTGCAGCCGGTGCCGAATCAATGACCGTGAAAAAGTGCTCTTTAGGCTCATATAGATGTCTCTGAACTTCTATATCAGTACTTATACCATTAACATAATCCTCCCTATCATCATATTCATTCAGCCTCTCCATAAATGCATCTTCTTCGCCCTCCGAATCTGTCTTCTCATGTTCATTATCTAGAATAGCAGGTTCAATGATGGCTGATGCCTCTCTCCGCAAATCAATCATGATATCTAGTGGCAAAAGCAAAGATGAAACACGACCAGTCACACCTACACCCTGAGGCGTGACTTTCGAAGGCCCACCATAGTAACTCGCTCCGATATCGTTGTCTACGAGTGATGAAATCGAACTTTGTGTGGCATGATCACCAGTGTCCAACAGGGTAGAATCCCTTATGGGCGTGGACAAGTCACGTCGCGGAGGAGATAGCCCGTCCCCATTCGATGCAGGGATTTGGGTAGATGAACCATATCTGATGACAATGGCCTCCATCTCAATAAATAACTCAATGCTACTCAACTGCGAGAACTGAGATTGGAGATCAAACATGGCTTCTACATCTCCATCATCCTCAATCGATACTCTGATATAACATGTCTTTGCACCAACTCCAACCATCCACGGATACCTACAACTCAACTTCAACCTAACATGTTCTTTGTCCGCTCTTATGCGGCTATACAACTTATCCATCAAGCAATTAAATGTCCAGTTACCCTCCACCTTGATCAACTTTTTTGGTCCACAATCATAGGAGTAACCATCTGAATCTTCTACTAAATTCCCTCCCCAATAACACAACAGCCTTGCAGAAAGAGCCATGATGAACCTTCAGCATTCGCATAGAAATATAGTTAATTTTTCTATGCAATCCATGTATCGTTACATATAAAACAGGATATGTTAATTGGTCTGCTTAATAAACAGCATAGCTTTGAATGTATCTCAATGTTTATCAGAGAAAAAAAAAGGTGATAAAAGAAGCACCACCCTGCAATATGAATCACAGACCATCCTGAGAGAGAAACGCGCCCACAGGCCAAACATATGCTGCCTAGATTTACCCCTTAGGAATGCCAAGACAAATAACCAAGACAAAGAATGTTGATATGATACTAAGCTGCAACAACAAATGAACAAACTCAATTTCATGTCCAATAAAATGAGTTTGACTTTGTTCCTCCAAACTTTCCCGTTTAAATTGGTGACATATGGCCTGGGGAATCTCAACTTTTCCCCAGTCATGCTGCCGACGACATTGATAGAACGCCCATCTCTTTTCATAGATCATGATGTACTATAATAGCATACGGCTGGAACAACGAATCAGGTATTATCATTTTCCTAATCACGCTACTCTCAGCTATCTCCTAGGCGTCACCCCATCTGAACTACAACTTCGAATCTTGCTTTTGGTAAGTTACATATGCAAATAAATACAAATATGTTAGAAATCAAGAACTGCTACCCTATATTTAACAACAGAAATAACTAAACAATCAAAAAGAGTGGCGCCCAAATATATAGCGAACTAATCAATACCATTCACAAAGATAATATAGTGCACACCTGGCCCAAATATCTAGCGAACTAATGCTTTAGGCCACTGAACTAGAACTTTGAAGCTGAACAGCCCCAAATCAGCCAATTAAATATTCCTCTTTGTTATTCCTAGACCATAATCCTAGTTTCTCAATTTCAAATCATATTATCTTGAGCCCTAGTCCACCATCTTTGAATAGGGTAGCCTTAAAGATCCCTCTTAAGGCATCAAACTACAACAATACACCATGGGACCTTATCCTGGTATTCCTTAGTAAGCTCGCCCTCAACCAAGGTTAAGAGATATGTGCTCAAAGCTGGGCCCCTTTGGTGAATTGAGATCGCAATTGGGAACTCACAAGTCATTAGGTGCATTTTTCCTACACTATTAGTCTCTTCATCATCAATATCCTTAGTCACATCAACACTCTTTTTTGAAGTATTGCACGAGGATTCTAGTAATTTAGTTTCATAGCAGTTGCTATCATGACACCAAAACCAATCTAATACCGGGACTTGATACCTAAATAAGCATATACAGTATAACTCCAGTGTAATTCCACATCCCTCAACCCTTTTAAGGGTTTGCAGTCAGTAAAATCAATGTCATGGCAGCTGAGAGCTTCTTTCACAACAAACTTTTTGATGGTTTCATAAGAAACGAAAAGGTTCATAGTTCTGTTAAAAGTTTGCTGAATCTCACCTCTGAAAAGCTAACAGCTTGGCCATGAGAAACTTGCTGTAATTTACATATAATTTAAATAGTTGCTGAGACAACAAACTGTATATCACCAATTGTCTATTTGTAGCGAAAAAGTTAAGACTCTACAATGCAGAAAAAGTTTAAAATTTTCTACAAAAACTATGAGAACTTTACCTATTAATCCAAGGTACCTGTTATTTAAAAAAATGTGCATCGCTTAGTATCAAGAAGTAGCGATGGTAGTTTCATTTGCAAATAGAATATGTCAGGACCTATAATAATTTTACAAAAAGTAATGCCAAGCTAATGGGATGTTGACCACATCTCTTCATAGCGGCAAGCGCAGAAGCAATGATGTTGTACAAAGAAAAGACCTACGTCGTATTGGAGAAGCCAACATGAGTTGAAGCCGCTGAGCAGGATTCATAAGAACTTCGAACAAGAAACAGTCCCCAAAACTACAACAGCTGGACAAAGCATGGGTTTTACCTACCTAGCATCCTTTTTGCTTCTGTTAACATCGTATACTTTCTTTTGGGCAGCTTTAAATCATATACTTTACTATTTACACCTACATTTTTCGATTTACACCTGTAATTTAAGAACTAATTTTTTCTAGCATGCATGATTTTTTTAGGAATAAATCATCTAAACAAAAGGGTAGGGGTTGCATAACCTGTTGCAGTAGTCTTATCTCAAACAGGCTAAGGTCTATAACAAATATTACATCTCAGGCACGACAACTACAAAATTATGATTGATTCTATTTAAGATTCCCATCTGGAACTAAGAATTATCGCTTCATGTGAACACTATATTCAAATGTAAAGCTATTCATGAAAAACATATCGCATGTTGATTCATTCATGAAGTACCAATTACAGTTCACAATATTGTAAACATAAAATTTTGAATTTTATTGAAGGCCAAATATAAGCAAATCATACTTCTACAGTTGTCCCAGTAGTTGCAAATCTACTTTCCTCACTATCGGTATCGTTATAAACATGAAGCTGGACAACATTTCAAAAATCACACCAACTGTCAGGTATAAGGCTAGTGAAGGAAGTCCCAATAATAAGAGAACGTGTTAAAAGCACCAAAACAATTTGTATACCACTTCTATCCTGAAGGAAGTCTCAATGCTCTTTCCACAGCAACTACGTAATAGGGTTGAATAACTCTCAGACGGAGGGTGGCCTCAGGGAATAGAACTACACCTGGATATAGTTGGACAAGAAATCAAGTCTAGAAAAGAAGGAGGAATCACTCAGCACTTTATCGTCAACCATATAACTGAATTATTCAGCTATGTAAGAGTAGCATAAATATTGTTTTCAACAAAAAATGAAAAATTAGAAAGAACATGCCACTTGGTTAACTACTTCTGAGCAACATGTGCGAGAAAAGAAACAACTTACAATTGAAGATTACTTCAATAAATTAGAGTAACATCTTTTTCTAGCAATGCCTTAGCTTCACTAATGAGCATCAGAGAACATTTTAAAGCCATTCTAAATCTCAAAATAAGGGTTGACACCCTTTGGTTCCAGAAACCCCACAAAAGTCTCACTCTAGTACCCAATCGTTCAATCTTGACTCTTAAAGGCCTGAATTCCTTTTTTAGTCAACACCAGAGTACCTCGTCACACTTTGCATCAAAAAGTTAACGAATCCCTCTTAAATGTAGACAAGTTAAGAAATATTTTTTTCTTTTCTAAACAAGGAAAAGACAAGTCTTTATTATTCCTAAACCATAATCCTAGCTTCTCAATTCCAAATCATATTATCTTGAGCCCTAACCCACCATCTTTGAATAGGACAGCCTTAAAGATCACTCTTAAGGTACCAAACTACGACAATACACCATGGGACCTCATCTTGACATCACAATTGGGAACTCACAAGACATTGGGTCAATTTTCCGTGCCCTACTAATCGCTTGGTCATGAATATCCTTAGTCACATCAGCACTCTTTCTCCTTTATGATAGCAACACATTGCTATATACTTGAGCTGCAATAGGCATCAATAAGAACAAAAAATAGTTGTGCGAGCAGAAACACGGCTCGTCTCGAGAACAAACCCTTTCTTTTGCCCTTGGGCATTAAGGAAGGCAGGATGGAAGAGGCATTCCTCAACTCACCATAATTTGATACAATTTCTCAATTTCAATAAATAACCTTGACAGTAACAATCAGTGAAATTGGTGCAAAAAAATAGAAAGGAGAACTCATGTTTCTAAATTGGCTGGAGCTACAGATGTTGCTTGATTGGACCTGCCAAACTTTGCCCTAATCCCAACAGTAAATTAGCTAATGAGGTTGAACTTTTGCTCTAATCCCAGAATTGGGATACCCAACAATGATGTTTAAAGAGAACAAAAGAAAGAAGGAAGAAGGAAGAGAGAAAGAAGAAACTCACCTATTGCCGGCTACAGTGTAGAGCCGTGACACAAGACCAAGGGAGGAGAAGAAAAAGAAAGAAAGGAGGAAAAAGGAAGGAGGACAAAGGAAGGAATAGTCAGAATGGGTTCAGAGCGTCCAGATGTGCGCCATTTTTTCCTACTGTTTCTCCATCTTTTTTTTTCTTTTTTGGAAGTTTTCTTATATTTTGAAAAAGTAAGTAAAAAAAAAAATGAAAACGTTGTTTCAAACCACGTTTTTCCCGTTGAAATCTCACTTTGAAACTGCGATTTTCAAAAAGGGGCTACATAGGTAAATAAGGTTCCAAAATGGAGTAATAAAGTAATTAAGTTTTAAAAACAGATTATTAAGGGCAAAAACTCTACAAAAGATAGTTGACCCATTAAACCCAATTATTAAACCTAGTTATTAAATTGATGGGCTTGACAGTCTTTAAATGGGTCGGCGTGGAGAATTTAATACACGAGGATCACTAAAGTTGATGACGCGCAACCGATTACTCTCTCTTTCCCCCCCCCCCCTCTCTCTCTTCCCTCTCTCACAGCACCCACCACAGCACCCCTGGTGTAACCATGGGTTACAGTAGGGGATCCAAATCCCTCACACGCATACCCATCACCCTCTTTCTTTTTTCTTCTTCTCCTCTCCTCCCCTCCCCCCCCCCTCTCTCTCTCTCTCTCTCACATACAGACCCATCACACACTTTCTCTCTCTATTTTCTTCTTCTTATCTCTATATCTCTATGGAAAAATGATATGTCACTTTCAAGCCCTTCCCAGAGAAGCCTTTCATGGAAACGAAACTAAGTATGCACAGATGAGGGTTTCTCCCTCTTCCTTCTCTCACAGCACCCACCACAACACCCCTGCTGTAACCATGGGTTACAGCAGGGGATCCAAATCCCCGCGCGCGCGTGAGTGTGTGTGTGTGTGTGTGTGTGAGAGAGAGAGAGAGGTGATGGGTATGGGTGTGCATTGGAAATGTAAAAAAAGGACAATCAATGTGCGTTGAAAAAGTAAAAATGTTGAAAAAGTAAAAAAAGGACAGTCCACGTGGCCACGAAACAGCTTTATGTCCTTTTTTTATAATGACAGTCTTACTCCTCTGACTTTTTAATGGTTTCCGTCCCCCGTCAGCTTAGATACTGATTTGGTACGCTTCTTAAAAATTGGGTACTTCTTTGGGACACCTTCAAACTTAGGTATTAAAGCTGTATTTGGAGCAAACTCGAGGGTACAGTTTTAAGATTAAGCCTTAATTAAATAATTAACTATGAGCAAACATGATCCAAGTCCTAAATTATGATGATTCTAAATCAGATACTTAGCAGATGAAGCATACTGCGTATCCAAAAAATTGCTCATTTGGCTCACTTAGATAATATATTCCTTGCACGAAGCAACATATTGGAACAAAATCCAAAGAACATCCAAGATAAAAATAAAGTTTTCGTGCCGTAGACAACCCTATTATAGAAAGTCTATCCGGTCAGATAACTTTGCACAGTACTTGGTCGAAGGCAACAGTTAGTTATTTGCTTTACCGGCGACATGTAAAAATATTCTTTTTCACTTTGACAATTGTGACGCGCTTCTCAGAAAAAATTAATTTTCCAAACCGCCATTTATTTTTTAGAGTTAACTAAACATTTAGCAAGCGAAAACAAGAAAATCTTGAGACGATTCCAAGTGTCTACTAAAGCTTTCTAAGCTTACCAAACCGGAGATTCAGATTTCTGAACTAAGTTATACAATGAGAATGTATTAGGTACCTCATTATACTGTAAATCAATCTGTACTTATTCTAATGTGATTCTTAATTTTTTTTCCCCGAAACACAAATAAAGCAAAAGAAACCATGACGGTAGCGGTAGTCTCAAGATCACATGTCCAAAACTCCATTTATGAAATTCAAAAAGACTTCAGAAGATGCAACTTTTCTGCAGCTAAACCATTTTCCCATATAACTTCAATTGGAGTATGAAGCACGCTCTAAAGAGAACCAATACTAATAATGATGTTGTTGATTTTTTCTTTTTCTTTTTCTCTTTTCAACAGACTAAGTGAGGATGACTAGAAAAAGACGGGGACAAAATTTTCCAAGCAATTACAAGGAGTGGAAGACCCGCCCAATGACCAAAAACTAGACCAATGACTTATGTCGCCATAAAGTACGGCATGAAGCAAATAAAGCATACAGTAATTACTTTGAAAAAGCTCATTACTATTTTCCCATTACTTAAAACGACCTATGTCTATAGTCTTTGACACTTCACTTACATTTTGTTTATCTTAAGTACTTGGGCCACGGCCGGACCTAGTTATTTGCATTATCGGCATGTAAAAATGTTATTTTCCACTTTAATGATTGTAACGACTGGCATTAGAAAAAGACAAAGTTTCTCGTGCCGCCATCTTACCTCTACGATCAATCAAATAATTAACAAGGAAAAACAAGAAAATCATGAGTGGATTCTATATGTCCAATAAAGTTTTTTAAGCTTATGATGCTGAAGGTTTGAATTTAAGGACTAAGTTACGCACCCTAGTATGGGTTCCGCTGGTCAATCAGTTATTTGGTTGCAAAACCGAAGATGAGAGAATACCGTACCGTTAAACATTACAATGCTAAATGGGTTCCGCTGGTCAATCAGTAGATCCTAGCTAGATCCATAGAAGAAAGAGAGAGAGCCTTGCAGTTCAATGCCTTAGGATGCATCTTCTACTAAGAGAGAGCCTTGCAATTCAATTTACTGTGATTTTCTTTTTGTTTTGTTTTGCATTTTTACTAACATTGTTAAAGAGTAAAGACGAATTAACTACCCGCTAATCTCGTGTTCATCGTTCGGTGGTGCTCTGAAGATTTCCCTCGGCCTCAACCCCAAAAGTAGACAAAGGTCAAAAAGAACTTTCCTCTTCTTTGTTTTATGAGTAGACATTACTCAAAAAGACTTCTCCGGATGACGTAAAATACTTCTAAGCTTAGGTGAACCTTTTAATCGGTTCATTCACCTATATAAGCCGGTATCACAAGTTGTTTGCACACCCTTTTTTAAGTTTACAATAAATTTATGCAAAGGACTATTAGCGATTTGAAAAAATTGAGAGGCCAGCTCACAGAGTTAACAGTCACAAGAAAAGTTTACTACATTAGGCCAATAACTCTTATCACGTGAGCAATAGGAAAGACCAGTAGAAAAGGGTAAACGAACATTCTTCCATTGTCATCGAGAGGATACCGATGAGAGTCCCTTATTTGGTTTTTGAGGTTTGTTGGTTATTCCTACTAGTTATTATTGAGTCACTTATATAGGTTACTTTCCCAGAAAGATAAATTTAGCCCTATAAGGTTCGTACTTTTATCAAGATTATTTTGGCAAATATTCCTATTGACGCTTTGATTTTGGATTCAAATATGTGGACCACGTGGATGCAAGTACTAGGAGAAATTCGGGTGGAGCGTATCAATATGTTCCCAAATGGAACTTCATTTGAATTGGCGTTCAAGGGTTTATCTTTTTATATTGAAAATATTTTGATAGTATAGTATGTCATAAATTTATCTTCACTTTTAATCATGTAAAGTCACAAAGCTTGTTGTTGTAATCGCGACAAATGAAAATGGAAAAAAAAATGACAAAGAGAACAATCAATGTGGCTCTTGATGTCATGTTTATGTCATTACTATCGATTAATCAGTCGGGACAGCTTTGTAAACCCTCATGAACGAACTATTTCTCCTACTCACAAAAAAAAAAAAAAAGGAATCCTCCACTACTCGCTTCCATTTTAAATAGTAAAAGTGTTCATTAGAATCAACACAATATCGGCATTTCACCCATATTTGCATTATATATTTAGCAACTTTTTGAGTAAAAGAGTATGTAGGAAAATATGGAAAAATGATTCAAATGGACATTCTTACAAGCACGGTGCCTGCGAAATCCAAATTAATTATCTTGGTAAGGGAGGTTGACACTTATATTGCTTTTAGTAGCACCTAATAATATTCAACAGAAACATTTTGTAGATATGCACAGTTTTCTGAACATAAGTACTCCCATTTAATGAGTACTTATTTACCATATGAGAAAAATTAAAATTCAATGCCCCATATAACATAATTCTGTAAACATGACTATATATGGGCTCGATCCACATTCAATGTTGGGAAAATGCTTATTTTCTTTTTGTTGATCTAACCGTTCAAGTGTGTTCGTGAACAGCCTAAATCACTTTTATTTTTTCACTCGCTTAACCATCTTTTTTTGGGATGGTTAGCTATTTGTTCAAAATCTTCCAAATCTACCCCCTAATATAAGTCACTGCCTTTCTCTGTCTCTCTATGACTCGCCTACAATCTTCTCTGTATCTGCAATCATCACAGCTCCGACTACCGCACCCCCCGACGAAACCACCTCCGTCCAATCCTACACCACCACCGCCGCCGCCACCGGACAGCTCCACTAATGTTCATGTTTATCAAATATGGGTGCTACTCTGCTCTGATTTATTTTCTAAAGGCAGTGCAAATTTCATTTGGTTCTTGTCCATGACATGTTAATTATTGTAAGTGCATTATGACTTATTTATTTATTTTTTTTGGTGCAAAGTGCATTAAGACTTTTGTGAAGCGGAAAGTTAACTTACCAGCAGTGACGGAGCCAGGATTTAACCCTAGTGGGGGCTGAAAATATATAGAAATCAATAAATTTTTTTATAAGTAAATTGCACAACAAAAAAAAAAGTGCATATTTCGATAATACACAAAAAAAAAAACGAAAAAGCATCCAAAAGGTTTTAATAAGTTTCATGAGAGCTACTAAAGACTCTTTACAGTACAAAACAAGCGAAAACAAAATAGATATTTGTAAAGTTTACAAACGAAAGCACTAAATAACTACTCGATGAGGCGTCGAAGAGTGGTAGCGCTTGATAATAGCCTCATTCCCAATATTTTTGAAGACATTTTTTTCAATGTAACAAACCAAGTTATCATTCATCCATTCGTCTCCCGTGCGATTTCGAAATTGAGCTTTATTATCTTTATTGCGGAGAAAGCTCTTTCTATAGTAGCAGTTGTAACAGGTAAAAGTAAGACCAATCTCAAAAGCAAGTGCACCAACGGTTATATCACATCTTTTTTCAACTCAACCAACTTTATAGCAAGTTCACCAATACCCTTGACTTCATAAAGTTCTTCACAAGAGCGTACATCCAAAATATAAGTCTTAAGCTGACTTTCAAATACCTTACGTTCTATCGGGAAAAGGTCATATGGATAAAATTGTGCAAGACGTATCAAATTCTGCTTATTAAAAGCGAAAAAATCATCACTTGCCGAGACATGCCATACAAATAAGCAATTTCGTGGTTCCTCACTGAAACGATTATTCAACAACAGTTAAAAAAGTATCAACACGATTTACAAATCAACAACAGTTACCTCACTAAAACGATTTGCAAATCAACAACAGTTAAAAAAGTATCAACACGATAGTGGTAAAAATTTGTTCCTTCTTCAGCATTATGTCTTCACCTCCCTAGGGCTACAAACCTTGCACCCATGTCCAATATGTCAATATCTTGTTTCTCCTCTCTTGAAAAAAACTTACAAACAGGCTATCAAAGCCTTGATCAGAGAATGAACAGTTCTAACTGTAAAAGGTTCATCTTTTTGAGAAAAGCAAAACTATATGATTAAACTCATACCTTTTAAATCAGTAGAGCCCTTCAAAGAGTTAGAATCTAGGTATAAACTTTTAAGAGATGCCAGGCTGCTCATAGATGATAAAACACTGTTATCGAGTTTATTACTCCTCAAATCAAGCACTTCTAGATTTCTCATCTTTGACAATTGGCTTCAACACCTACGAGAGAAAGAACAGAGATCGATGTCACTGTCATAATTTCTTACAATACGGATTTGCAAAAGTAATTCCCTATTGGAAAAGGCCACATACTCTTTGAACAAGAGGATGCATCGGGTTTTAAGGGGTATATGGCCTCCCGAAACACTGTGTCTTAAAATAATTCGTGCAAATCCATGGCCTGAGAAAGTTTATGCAAGTTAATGAAATTTTTACTTAAACGTAGATGGCAGACGTTCATTGTCAGCGCATATAACCAGTTGGTTGTATCCTAAGTTCAGATATGTGAGCGATTCAAAAGGGTGAAACAACGATACATTTAAATACCAATTGCCTAAGATCCTTTTCTTGGAACGGTCAAGTGCGATTACAGAATGTGGCCTTCTGCCACTCAACTCTAGGCCAGTCACAACAATCGTTGGTATTGTTGTCTCTCCCCTCTACAAAAGAAGTTCTGTTGGGGAGGTTGACGGAAGCTTTGATCTGCAGAAGAGCTCCAGACACCCATAGCATCTACTCATTGCCAAAGTCAAGATCACCCATGACAGCAGTCACAAGAACATATGTCCAAACTCCATTTATAAAATAAAAATTGACTTCAGAAGATACAACTTTTTTGCAGCTGAGCCATTTGCTCTTAGTAACAGGAGTATGAAGCACGCTCTGAACAAGACTACCACTGATAATGTAATTGTTGATTTTTCTTCTTCTCTTATCAACAAGCGACTAAGTGGAAAGAATTGACCAGTGTAATTTGTAACCAAGTATAAATGTTGGGTCCCATGGACAAAGGCAGGGATAGGATTTTCCAAACAAACAATCACATAGAGTGGAAGACCCGTGGATCGATCAAAACTAATCGATGATAGGATTGCTTTTAAGCATTCATATGAAGTGAAAGACCCGTTGAAAGACCAAAATTAAATCAATGATAGGATTACTTTCAATGACTAGTGTCACCATACTGTATAGTCCAAACTACAAAGCAGATAGTGTCACCGGTGACACCTTCATCGCGGCCTTCCAAGAGTAAGCCTTGGCTCGCGAATACTTCACATATGGGTGGTGCAGATGTTTTTTCTTCTTCACTAACAGCCGCGTTTCGGCTTCCCACCAACCCAGTTGGCAGATTGGTATTGCGGTCTGCTCTGGCGGCCCCCGGATTTTGACTTTCGGCGCTGCCAACAACGGTCGCTGCCGACGGGTCACTATCACCCTTTGTAAGATGATGGCTGCCGGCGTTGTTAACATTGCCGGATTTTCCATGGAAGAGGATCAGGACATATCAGGAAAATGGAAGGATGGATGTTTACAGATAAGTATCACATATTTCCATTTATCTGATGTTCATGTTTCTCAAATATGGGTGCTACTCTGCTCTGATATATTTTCTAAAGGCAGTGCAAATTTCATTTGGTTCTTGTCCATGACATGTTAATTATTGTAAGTGCATTAGGACTTATTTATTTATTTATTTTTTTGGTGCAACGTGTATTAGGACTTATGTGAAGCGGAAAGTTAACTTACAAGCAGTGGAGGAGCCAGGATTTCATCTCAGGAGGTGTTAAAAATATATCGAAATCAATAAATTTTTTTATAAGTAAAATAAGTCCAAAAGAAAAAAAGAGTGCATTTTTCAATAATATACAAAACAATATCAAAAAGCATCGAAAAGGTCTTATTAAGTTTCATGAGAGCCACTAAAGATTCTTTACAGTACAAAAGAAACGATTACAAAATAGATATTTCAGAGTTTACAAACGAAAGCACTAAATAACTACTCGATGAGGCGCCGAAGATTGGTAATACTTGATAATAGCCTCATTCCCAATAGTTTTGAAAACATTTTTCTCAATGTAACAAACCAAGCTATCATTCATCAATTATTCTCCCATGCGATTTCGAAGTCGGATCTTTATTATCTTCATTGTAGAGAAAGCTCTTTCTATAGTAGCAATTGTCACAGGTAAAAGTAAGACCAATTTCAAAAGAAAGTATACCAAATGATATATCACATCCCTTTTCAACTCAACCAACTTTATAGCAAGTTCACCAATCCCCTTGACTTCATAAAGTTCTTTAGAGGAGCTCACATCCATAATATAAGTCTCAAGCTGACTTTCAAGTACCTTACGCTCCATCGAAAAAAAGTTATATGGATAAAACTGTGCAAGACGTATCAAATTCTGCTTGTTAAAAGCGAAAAAATAATCACTTGGATCGAGACATGCCATACAAATAAGCAAATTCGTGGTTACCTCACTGAAACGATTATTCAACTCACTGATTTGCAAATCAACAACCATTAAAAAAGAATGAACACAATAGTGGTAAAAATTTGTTCCTTCTTCAGCATTACGTCTTCGCCTTCCCGAGGCTACAAACCTTGCACCCATGTCCAATACGTCAATATCGTGTTTCTCCTCTCTTTCCTCTCTTGAAAAAAACTCACAACAGGCTATCAAAGCCTTGATTAGAGAATGAACACTTCTAACCGTAAAAGGTTCATCTTTTTGACAAAAACAAAACTATATGATTAAACTCATACCTTTTAAATCAGTAGAGCCCTTCAAAGAGTTATAATCTAGGTATAAACTTTTAAGAGATGCCAGGCTGCTCATAGATGATAAAACACTGTGATCGAGTTTATTACTCCTCAAATCAAGCACTTCCAGATTTCTCATCTTTGACAATTGGTTTTCAACACCTACGAGAGAAAGAACAAAGACCACATACTCTTTGAACAAGAGGGTGCATCGGGTTTTAAGGGGTATATGGCCTCCCGAAACACGTTACCTATGTCTTAAAATAATTTGTGCAAATCCATGGCCTGAGAAAGTTTATGCAAGTTAATGAAATTTTTACTTAAATGTAGATGGCAGACCTTCATTGTCAGTGCATATAACCAGTTGGTTATATCCTAAGTTCAGATATGTGACCGATTCAAAGGGGCGAAACAATAATACATTTAAACACCAATCGCCTAAGATCCTTTTCTTGGAAAGGTCAAATGCGATTACAGAATGTGGCCTTTTGGCACTCAACTCCAGGCCAGTCACAACAATCGATGGTATTGTCATCTCTCCACTCTGCCAAGGAAGTTCTGTTAGGGAGGTTGACGGAAGCTTTGATCTGCAGAAGAACAAGTCTCTCTGACTCTAGACACCCATGGCATCTATTCATTGCCAAAGCCAAGATCACCCATGACAGCAGTCTCAAGAACATATATGTCCAAACTCCATTTATAAAATAAAAATAGAATTTAGAAGATGCAACTTCTCTGCAGCTCAGCCATTTGCTCTTAATAACAGGAGTATGAAGCACTCTCTGAACAAGACTACCACTGATAATGCAATTGTTGATTTTTCTCATTCTCTTATCAACAAGCGACTAAGTGGAAAGAATTGACCAGTGTCAAGCATAAATGTTGGGTCCCGTGGACAAAGACAGGGATAGGATTTTCCAAACAATCACATAGAGTGGAAGACCCATCAACCGATCAAAACTAATCGATGATAGGATTGCTTTTAAGCATTCATATGAAGTGAAAGACAAAAATTAAATCAATGATTGGATTACTTTCAATGACTTTTGTTACCATACAGTACAGTCCAAACTACAAAGCAGATAAAGAGGACGGTGATTTTTTTGAAAAAGATCATTACAAGTTTGACCTTACTCATATTCAGATCGAAAGCTATGGTCTCTGACAATTCAGTGGCATCGATTTTTGTTTCCCTTGAGTACTTGGCCTAAGGCAACAGTTAGTTATTTGCTTCGCTGGCAAGTGAAATATTCTTTTCCACTTTAACAATTGTGACACGCGTCTCTAAAAATTTTTTTAATTCTCCAAACCATCTTTTACTTCTTAGAATTAATTAAATAATTAACAAGCAAAAACGAAAAAAATTTGAGACGATTCGAAATGTCCAATAAACCTTTTAAGCTTATCAAACCGGAAATTCGGATTTCCAAACTAAGTTATACAAAAAGAGAATGTATTAAGCACCTCATCATACTATAAATCGATCTCCACTTATTCTAATGTACTCCCTCCGTCCTGAGAAAGATCGCTCATAATTATTTTGGACTGTCACGCAAAAGTTGCTCTCTTTCATATTTAAAACTAAACATATTAAAAGTTTTCACTTTTACCCTTCTTTTGGCCGTTAAAGTCCTCCAACATTTTTGGTCTTAGCACAAACACATAAACTCTCTCTCTCTCTCTCTCTCTCTCTCTCTCTCTCTCTCTCTCTCTCTTCTGGGCATAACTCAAAACGAAAGTAAGAATCTTTCTTTCTCTCTCCTCTCCCTTTTGGGTATATTGAAGACGAAAATAAGAATATCTCTCTCTCTCTCTCTCTCTCTCTCTCTCTCTCTTCTAAGTATATTGAAGACAAAAATAAGAAATAGCTACAATCTAAAATCAGGGATTTGAGACCTATATAGTTTCTCTCACAAAGTGATTTACATGTTTAATTAGGAATTTAGATGTTTAGGTGGTGGTTGAGGCGGCAAGGTGGTGAAGATGGTGATGGCCGGAGCTGTGGTGCCGTCAACAGTGCTAAGGTTCGTCGATTTTGTAGTTGATCAATATTTAGGTTACATCAGCTGAGATGGCCAACATGGTATCAATTCACAGTAATGGCAATGGGCAGCGGCTGGGTGAACCGCCTATACAACTCAGGTAGAGGACTAGGCGACGAGGCACACCGCCCAGGCATAGAGGCGGACAACACCGACGACTAGGCGGGCAAGCGACGCCCTGTTCATTTCTATCTCATAAAAAAAAGAGAGAGAAACTTTAAACTTCTTTGCTGAATCAAAAAATATAGTTCTGACATTGAAGCCATGAACATGGTTGTTTTCTCTCTGTTGGAGTTGTTTACGGCAGTCCATTGAGATGGTGGGACCATGACAACTCCTCATCCGAAATTAGCAAGCATATTTAAATCAGGGATAGAATGGGAAAGGCAATGCAACATTACCAACTTTCTTAAAGTTTGTGAGAAAAACAAATGATTTGTTTTTTCAGAATGGAGGAAATAATAATTAATTTTTTTAAAACACAAATAAAACAAAAGAAAACCATGACGGTAGTCTCAAGACCACGCTAGAAACAGGACCGGTACTAATAACAATGTTGTTGATTTTTTTTTCCTTCTTCTTTTTCTCTTTTCTAACAACTCACGTGGGAATGAGTCAACAAAGCTTTTGCCTAGCATAAATGTTGGGTCCCGCGGAGAAAGACAGGGATAGAATTTTCCAAGCTTCCAAGCAATCACATGGAGTGGAAGACCCGTCCAATGACCAAAAAATAGACCAACGACTTCTGTCGCCATAAAGTATAACATGAAGGCACATAAAGTAGACTGTAATTACTTTGACAAAGCTCGTTATTCTTTCCGTTCCATATAAATTGATCATATTTTTTTTTATATGCAGATTAAAGATTTAAGTTATATATTATGTTTTTTGCATTCTACCTTTTAGAGAGAGGACGGGAAGAAAGTGAGTCAGAAGAGAGAAAATGATTTCGTTGAGTGCTAAATGTGGAGAGAGAAATAGAATAAAATATGTAAAAGAATGAGCCAAGAAAATAAGTTGCTAGAAAGTTAAATGTGGAGTGAGAAATATAATAAAAAATAATAATTAGAATAAATATGTAAAAATACATAAATAATATTTTTTAATTTGAAAAATGAGCAATTTTTGTGTAACGATTCAAAAACAAAATATAATTAATTTTTGTGGGACGGATGGAGTACTAATTTGACCTTAAGTTTAACTTAAATCGATCGATGTCTATGGTCTTTGACACTTCAGTTACATTTATTTTTGTTCTCTTGAGTACTTGGCCATGGCCGAACCTAGTAATTTGCAAATCAATGCCTTAGGGTGCATCTTCTGTCTAATTAGCAGAGGCTGCATCCCAAGTCTCAGTTGTTGTGTAGAGGCCCCAAAAACCACATAAATACCTTCAGAAAATGCTTCCTGATCACTATATATAAAAGGTGTTAAGTCTCCTGAATCTGAACTTATTAAACCACGCTCACTGTTTTTTCCGGCTATCTCCAGTTTCAGATTCCCTTTTCTCTGGTCTAGAATTTTTGGATCATGCCTTCTCAGATTTCTCTAGTTTCTTAGGGGCTTTAGTTGGCGTGCTCTGCTTAGTTTAAGGTTATCATATAATACTATGGAGGTTGGGAGGCGTCTGCTAGTGACATTACAAGTCACATAATACTATTGACTTGTAATTTTGTAATATCATAGAAAAAATGTAGTAACATTTTAGAATTTGGTTCATATTAATGTGTTAATGTCTTTGCAATTTATCTATACGAAGTCATATATGGATAGGATACGGGCTATTCGCGGTTGAGCTGGACGCCGAGTTGCTTCCTCCCCGGTTGGTCCCACCTCGTCATTGCCCACTGATGGGGCCCCAGGTCCAGCTCCAGCCCCAGTCCCAGCCATCGCCCCAGCCCCAGCCCCAGCCCCAGCCGTCGCCCCAACCCGACGCAGATTCATCCCATACGCGCGTTGATTCTCCTTCTTCCGTGGGTTCTACATCAGGTATAGTTGATAACGGTGTTTAGTGCATTTTCGTTTGCCTTATATTTAAAGTATATTTGAACTGTATTAATGACTGTATTTTGTAGGATCTCAACGAGGCCGTGGCCCGACACACGGGGTACACATCGACCCCCAGAGTAAACAGAGAGTTACGCTCACCCAGGAGGGCTTGTAAGTAAAAAAAAATCACATCATGCCTTATATTTAAAATTTTGGGGTGTTTATATTTGAACTGTATTAATTTATTTATTTACTTCTTTGGCAGGATCCTAGAGAACAGGGGAGGACAAAGATCGGCGTTCTTGTGAAGGGTCGATTCTTCGAGCCACGCCTATACTGGAAGGAATCAGATGCCGTTGTGAGAGAGTCCCTATGGGAGGAGTGGCTGGTACGTTGAAGTATTTTTTTCTGCGATACTTTTTGTTTAATTAGAGTTTGTTTTTTAAATTAATTTTGTGTTATTGAATGCCTTGCAGGAGGGTTTCACATTTGACTCGCCTGATCAGCAGGCACTGGGACGGCAGGCCTTCTTTGCTTACATCGGCAAGAATTACCGCCGATGGATCCACAATACACGGGACCGGGAGAAGAAGATGCTGCCCGAGGGTGCCCCGATGACGGAGATGAAGACATATCCCCCACATTGGATATCTCTGACTGTCTGGGGGGAGATGATAGATCGGTGGGCTGTGGATCCAGGCTGGGACGCCAAGAGTAAGAGTGGGGCCGAGAACAGACAGAACAGAGATCCGACACACACGGGGGGTCGGTGCCACACGACATCGTCCGACACATGAATGCAGTCCAGAACTCGGATCTGGAGGAGGATAAGGTCATAGCTCTGACGTATAATCAGACGCACGTGCGAAAAAAGGACAAGGACCCGGCACACCGGGCCGGCGACTATGTTTCGGATATTGCCCGACGGATCGATGTAAGTCAATTTGTTTGAGTTGTTAATTTTTTTATCTTTCTATTCTCAATGTCTGTTGTGTTAATTAATGCCCTAACATATCTTTAAATCACTGTTTTTGTAGGCCTCGTATGAACAACTTAAGGGGTCCGAGCAACAGTCCGGACAGCCATCAGCGTCCACCAGTACGGGTGCGAGTACTGGGGCGTTGAAGTGATGGCTGGATATGCTGGAGGTCGTCAATCAGCCGAAAGGCCGCATACGCGGTCTGCCTAGCACGACTGCTCGTGCCGTGATAGGAGCGTCCTCACCCCCCGCTGCCCCTCCACAGACACCAGCTCCTCGGCATCCGTTGGATGAGGAGGAGATCCAGCGCATTGCTACGATGGTGTTAAGGATGATCAGGGAGCAGGATCAGTAGGGTACCTCTGCTGGACATGCCGAGCCGGCCCCGAATCAGCAGGATCCAGATCCGAGACTTGATAACCCCCGATGAGCCCCTTCTCCTGCCCGGTCCCAGCTTGTCCCCCCCGCTCGACTTATACTTGATCTTCTACCGTCCCCTAACCGGCTGTATCTGGTTCCCGGCTTGTACATTACGAGTTTTTTTTCTAATAAACATTTTTGAAAGTTGATTATATATAGTTGTTTGTGTCTTGGGGATTATGAGTTGTTGTTTAGGATTGAATTTTTTATTACAGGATTGGGCATTAGAAAAAAAAATATTTTAAAAAAAATGGCTTTTAGCGACGGATTAATTCCGTAGCTAAAGTGTACTTAATTCTAGTTTTTTAGCGACGGAATATAATTTTTAGCGACGGAGTATTCCGTTGCTAAAAATCTAATTTAGCTACGGAATATGCCGTCGCTAAATATTATATTCCGTCGCTAATTTCACAAAAAAAGAAAATAAAATAAAATACGTAAAACATAATTAGTGACGGAGTTTCCGTCGCTAATTTATAAATAAATTCGTCGCAAAAAGTTTAATATTAGACGAGGATTTTAAAATTCCGTCGCAATACTTTTAGCGACGGGCTTTTATACGAGGGACTTTTAGAGACGGTTTATCCGTCGCTAAAAGTTTTAGCAACGGATTTCAGGCTTTTAGTGAAGGAATTCGTCGCTAAAAGCCTTATTTCTTGTAGTAAAAAAAAATTTAGCCACAAAAAAAAAACTGAAAAAAAAAATCTTTTGATTGTGCTCCGCATCTTGTGAAAGTGCACCGTAAATAAAACTAAGACCATCAATTGGTATTTTAGTTACATCTCTTTCTTTATTTGAAATATGCTAATGAAGACTGGCATTAGAAAAAAAAAAGAAAGAACGAATTCATCAAATTTTATCAACAAGAATAATTTAACTCTAAGCAAGAACCGAAAAATCTCATGACGTGCTCCGCATTTTGTAAAAGTACGATGTTGTTGAAAGTTATGAATATTGTAGAAGTGCACAGCAATAATTAAAAGTTATACCATTTATAATCTCGAAGGGTCACAATAAATTGAAAAGTACCTAACAAAGGCCACAATAACTAAAAAGTTAAAAGGAAACATTAGGACCATTCTTACATTTAGAGTAAAATGTCATGAATAATATTTTTGTTTATTCTAATAAATTAAACCATGTTGACAAAAGTTATGATACTACTATTTGGCAGAATAATCATACCTTAATTCTCAAAGTTTAAACCATTAAACACCCCTCCACAATTAAAGTTGTTGAATTTGAAACTAAAAATGAAAAAAATATGTGCATATGGTAAATGTGAGGAATGACTCAAGTTATGATAGACGTGAGAAAAAGATGAAATATGGTGCATCGAAACAAATGAATAAAAGAGGGAGAAAAGAGCATTATACAGGAGATTAACGGGGCAAAGCAAGTAGGGCATCATTTTAGGGTATATTATCAGGGAAGGAAAGATAGGAAGACGAGACACGAGGAGAATAAGGAAAGATAATGGTGGTATTGAATTTGATCTTGAAGCATTGCTAATTAATGTACGATGACTCAAACAATGATAAAGAAGACAAATATGAAGGATACATCACTAAGTTATTACATTTGTTTTAAGAATTTGATTTTGTGCAAATTTGTGGAACTGGATATTAGTTTAATTAACGAGAAAATGATAATTGTAGAAACTTGATTAAGGCGTTATAATTTTAGTTTTAAAATTCAAATTTAAGCTGATAAGTAAAATTTTAATTGATTGGTGAGAGACAACCAAATTCATAGATCGAAAGTGATAGATGTAAGCAATTAAAATTGGCAAAATAAAGAACATCCACAAAGGTGATGATGTAGCCACTTTCTCTTGGCTTCAGCTTAATATCAAATACGTTTTTTAACCGGACTGTATAGTAATGAGTTTACAAGATGACTACTTCAACCCTTTGTTTGCTTTGAGTTTTCCTTTCATATGCAACTTTTTTCTTTTCTCTATATCCTTTTAATAAAAATAACCCCCCCCCCCCCCCCCCCCCTTCGGTCGCCATAAAACCAAAAGACAAACACCACGCCGACCAATTTTAATCGTCCACTACTGTATCGGCCACCACACCCACAGAAAGGCCACCATCACTCTAGCACTATCGCCTCCGGCACCGTCATCAAATCCACCACTACCCCAAATCGCACCTCCAGGTCTAACATTGTTAGACACCACGTGTTTGAATGCTTTAAAAAATAAATTAAAATAAAATAAGATTTGAGAGTTTGGGGACGTAATGGGTATTTTAAAATTCTAATTGATTTAGGAATATAAGTATATTTTCAGGAATATGATGACTCGCATCTCAGGAGTAGAAGAAACTTCAGAACCTCTAAAGAATCCCTAGGAAGAGACCTTTTGAGATTTCGATCATCACTTTGAGGTAAGTTTATTTTTTATTTTAAAATTGAGGTTTGAGATAAGAGCCATATAAATTATTGTGATTGATAGAGTTCCAATTGTAAATTTGGGTCTTTTCACATTAAGGTTTTGATACAATATGTTTGAAAGGATTAAGACTTTTGGGTTAAATTACGCAATCAAAGGTAAGAGTTTACTGTTTTTGAAATCTAAATCAGCGTTGGACCAATATATTTTGTTTTGAAGGAATCTTACCATGTGATCTACCATGCGCCCCCCCCCCCCCCCCTCTTTTTTGGCTTCAATTCGTCGACAGTCTGTTTGGGTTTGTGATTCCAATCCCATGGAATTCTCCTTATCTCAATTGCCAATAATTTCTTGAATTGAACCCTCTTACTGTTTGGTCATTTGCATGAATTGTCAAGGTCAAATTAATCTGGCTTGTTATTTTGTCTTCCTTGAGTCTTGATTAATTAGGCTTCCTTCAACAATAGATTCTTTGTTTGGCTTGTGTATAAGCCACATTCTTTTTACAAAACTTAATGCCCTTAACGTTGACCATCCGTCACCTTCTTGATTCTGTTGTATCTTAGATTTTTTGTATTGTAATTTGTCAGGAACCTGACCCAGCGTAATCTCAGAGTGAAGATCAAGCTGAAACCAAGGAACCAAGCAGCTGTGGAACATCAAGAGAGGACTAAAGAAAATTGAAGTAAAAATGAAGATCAAAAAAAAAAAAAAAGGAGGGAAAAACACCTGAGAGTGATGGCGCGTGCACATTAATTTATTGTCACTTCTGTCTTCAATTAATGGTGATTAGAGTAATTAGAATTAATGGTCAAATCTTTGTCTTAACGGCCAAAATAAAAAAAAATTAGTTAGACCAGTTATAGAGATGATTATCTGGCATTTTTATTTTTTCTTGAATTCCAAATTCTGTTTTACAGGTCCGAGAACTCAGGAGATTGATTGTATGCTGTCCTGTAAAAGGGAGTGAGTCATGCCATTTTTGGGATCATATTAGAAGATTTTATCTGAATATTTCACCTTCTCTTCCTTCTTCTATGGCCCTCTGGGTTTTCTAGTTCGTTAACCAGCTGAATTGCTCATCAAAATAAGCCATAAAATTCACAAAATTCCTCTGTTAATTTCTGGGTCCATTACAATTGGTATCCAAAGCAAAGTGTTACGATCTTTTTACCACAATGGGTATAATACCAGCCAGCTAAACAAACAGCAATTGGATGAACATGTGAGCCTTATGGAGGCACAGTTCGCCGACCACTTTGGAACCATAGATGACCAGTTAGCTGAGCTAAAAGAGTCCATCTCAAACCTTCCTAACCTCAAGAGCTCAATCGATCAGATGTGAGAAGAAATTCCTGTGGTGAGGCATACTCTAGCTAAACTCCATTCCATGATGCATCAGTCAATAGATAGAAGAGACATGGGGATGAAGGATGGAGAAGCACATATGGGTAAGCATCAAATTCAAAATATTCCAGGCAGGGCAAGGGAGGGGAAAATTCACACAAAGAACATTTCCAGTATACAAATGGCAATTTCTCTCCTAAATTACCTAAGAAAAAGTTTCCCAAATTGAATGGTGAAGACTGTTGTGGTTGGATTAGAAAAGCTGAGAGGTATTTTGAGTTCAATCCAATGGATGACTATGTGAAAGTTAGTTTTGCTTCAGTTCATTTTGAAGCACAAGCTGAGTATTGGTTTGGAACATATATTAAGGCTAATGGCAAGGTGTTATGGCTTGTTTTTGTAAGGGACTTGACTGTAATGTTTGCAAAGTTATTTAAAGAGAGTGTAATTGGAGAGTTCCATAAGCTAAGGCAAACTGGAACTATGGAGCAATATTATAATGATTTTGAGGCAATCAGATCTATCACGGTGAATGAAGGGTGTAGGTTTGATGACAACTATTTCATACACAACTTTGTAAGTGGATTAAAGGATGAAATTAGGTTGGAGGTGGAAAAATTTTAAGTATATGACTTGTCTCGAGCCATCTACCTTGCAAGGAAACAAGAGACAAGTAATTATCAATAGTTGGCATATGCTAAGAACCTCATCTAGACCCACCCTGACCACTATACCATTTCACTCAACCCCACAAAAGCCTCCTCAATCCATCAGTCTTTATAAACCTAAACCAGTCCCAACTATGCCGACACATTCCCATGCTCCACCATCACAACCTATAACTAAAGCTTTGCTACCTACCCCTAGTAACCCACCATACCGAAAAATTCCCAGAACCTATTTTGATGACAAGAGGAAGAGCGAACTGTGCTACTGGTGTGATGATACCTTTAGTCCTTCACATCTGTGCAAAAGTAAACAAATATCCATGCTCATTGTTGATGAAGAGGAAACATAGGAGGACTCACCCCCTAAGTATGATGAGGAACCAAGAACACAAGACAACACACCATCTGCAGAACAGGAAAAAATTGAGATTACTGTTAATGCAATGACTGGTAACTCCATTTAGAGTACTTTCAAATTGTGGGGCAAGAAATGTAACCATACATTTTCCATTTTAGTAGACATTAGGTCTACATACAATTTTGTTGACCCAACTGTTGCACAGAGGCTGGGCTGTATGGTACTTCCTACCCCACCCATGTCTGTGATGATTGCTGATGGAAATAGAGACTAGTGACTCCGTTTGTGAGAAGTTTAATTAGACTATGCAGGGGCATAACTTTGAGACTAGTGTGAAATTATTGCCCCTTGGGGGATGTGACTGTGTATTAGGCCTCCAATGGCTAAAGGAGTTAGAACTAGTGCAGTTTGACTTTAAGGAGATGACCATGACCATGGTCAAGGAAGGTAAGCAGATTACCATGCAGGATGGTGATGGGGGAACTGAGCTCAAAATAATCCCAACACAAGCGATGTATAAATACTTGACCAACAACCCTAGGGCACTCTGTGGTCAAGTATTTACACTCACTATTTTGCCATTTGATCCCTCTGATGAGCCTTAACTTGTTGCCATCTTACATACCTCTGAAAACGTTTGTGCTGAACCAAAAGGACTTGTACCCCTAGGCCCCAAGACCACCATATCCCTCTCATACCAAATGTCCAACCAGTGAGCATTAGACCATACAGAGTTCCATATGCACAAAAAACTGAGATAGAGAAGATTGTGCATAAGATGCTAGAATCTGGAATTATCCAGCCTAGTACATCTTCTTTTAGTAGTCCAGTGTTATTGGTGAAGAAGAAAGATAGGACATGGCGCATGTGTGTAGATTACAGAGGTTTGAACAAGTTAACTGTCAAAAATAAATTTCCAATCCTTATAGTGGGTGACTTGCTAGATGAGCTTGTGGGAGCACATGCATTCACTAAGTTGGACTTGAGGAGTGGGTATCACCAAGTAAGGGTGTGCCCTGAGGATATTCACAAGACAGCTTTCTCTACACATTTTGGGCACTATGAATTTAAAGCTATGCCTTTTGGCCTAACGAATGCCCCTGCCACTTTTTAGTGCATAATGAATGACATTTTCCAACCTTTTATGAGGAGTTTATATTGGTTTTCTTTGATGATATACTCATTTATAGTAAAGCCGACCGAGAACACCTTCAACACCTCCAACAAGTATTACAGACTCTGAGAGAGCACCGGCTGTACCTAAAAAGATCAAAGTGCTCATTTGTAGTGTCTTGTGTGGAGTACCTTGGACATATAGTCACCAAGGAAGGAGTTGCAACTGACCCCAACAAGATTGCAGCCATGACCATGTCAAGTGTGACCCCTGTTTGGTTAACTGAAATTCAGAGCATCTATGAAGGTGATTCCTTCATAGCCCAGCAGTTGCAGCAGTTGATCCTTGACCCCTATGCAACTTCTGAGTATACTTATGCTCAATGGATCTTGAAGTACAGAGGCAGGATCTGTATTGGTTCCACTAGTAAGCTCAGGGAATAAGTGTTGGGAGTGCTTCATGCATCAGTCTTAGGAGGTCACTCTGGGGGTAAAGCTACATATAAAAGGGTATCCAACCTATTCTACTGGCCAAATCTAAAAGCTCAAGCCAAACAGTGGACTCCTGCAAACAGTGGACATCTGTCAAAGGAATAAACATGAACACTCACCCTACCGTGGACTCCTGCAACCTTTGGACATCCCAAATCGATCCTGGAATTGTATCACTATGGACTTTATTGAAGGCTTACCCTGGTCTGAGCACAAGAAGGTTATCATGGTGGTTGTTTATAAGATGAGCAAATTGGCCCACTTCATTACCCTCGGTCATCCCCATACTGCTCAAGAAGTGGCTTAATCTTATTTTGACCACATTTTTAAGCTGTATGGACTACCTAATAGCATAGTGAGTGACAGAGGTAGTATTTTTCTAAGCAACTTTTGGACAAAGTTGTTTACTCTGTTAGGAACTCAACTCTATTTTAAAATGGAAGGGAATGTCAGCAACTTGACTCGCGTAATCTGAGAGTGAAGATTAAGCTGAAGCCAAGAAACCAAGCAGCTGTGGAATATCAAGAGAGGACTGAAGAAAATTGAAGTAATAATGAAGATCAAAGCAAAATGAGGGAAAAACACATGAGAGTGATGGCGAGTGAAGGAATGCCAGCAGAGCAGACTGAGTGGATGGTGCATGCACATTAGTCACTATCACTTCTGTCTTCAATTAATTAATGGTGATTAGAGTAATTGGAATTAATGGCCAAATCTCTGTCTTAACGGCCATAATAATAAATTAGTTAGATTAGTCATAGAGGTGGTTGGTTATCTGGCATTTCTATTTTTCCTTGGATTCCAAATTCTGTTAGACAGGCCGCCCGAGAACCCAGGAAGTTGGTTATATGCTCTCCGGTAAAAGGGAGAGAGTCATGCCATTTTTGGGATCATTTTATCTGAATATTTCACCTTCTCTTCCTTCTTCTATGGGTTTTCTAGTTCGTTAACCAGCTGAATTGCTCACCAAAATAAGCCATAAAATTCACAAAATTCCTCTGTAAATCCCTGGGTCCATTACATAATTCAGCTGATGCACTGCCACTTCACAAATCCTTATTAGCGTTGAGCATGTGTTGGATCAGCCTGGAAAAATAGTTTTTATTGTCAAATTCGGTTGCTTCCTTTTTTCCCACATGTGTTGGATCAGCCTGGAAAAATAGTTTTTATTAGCGTTGAGCATAGTGTATGTGACTTTCTGTTTCTGACTTACCCACATGGATTGTAATATGGGCTAACTCAGTGGGACGAGTTAGAGATCGCGATCTTATTTCTAAAACTAATTTCACGTGTCAGTGATGGCATGTGTGACCTCATTCTGAATGGCTCTCTAGTGTCTGTCTCTGTACAAAAATATATTTTGGCATTTTAAAAATTCTTTTGTGTACACAAATATTTGTGTATTTGTGTATATGTCCGCATTTTGTTTTCTCAAACATCCTTTTTGGTCGGTCCTATGAGCGACATACTGGGCATTTGGCTCACTCCCTTATTGTTTTTCCTTTCAAGTGATTAGTAAGTAGTTTGGATTACAGGGATAGCTATGTGCCTGAGAGCTTGCGAATTTTTATTTCAAAATCAGTATTAGTATTTTTAGATGTAATAATTAAGACAATTGAATATGTTTAGAATTTTATTTTGAAACTCCGTGTCAGAGTAATTTGGATTATATAAATGCTTTAGGTCGCTATAACATTTATTGATGTATCCTTGGGATTGATTAGTAGATGCTCTTAGTTACCACTTGGGAGACTTCTTGATATTTTGAGATATTCTGACTTTGTTTACTTGATATTAACGCCAAAAATTCAGGGCGATACAGACATACTTCAGCACCATCATCGTGTTTATCGTTTTGTCCCATGGGCAACAACTTCTATAGGAGCCCAATCTTCTAGCTAATCCTGATGGTTCTCCACCGTGGAACTTTAACAAGAGGAACTTGGACTATTGCCACACATAAGGTTAAGATGAACAGAGATTTGGGTGGGATGGTTGTGAGATTGTGCACCCAGACACAGCCATACACACTGCACACATGTAACATCAGTATGTTGTCTGGTCCATGTTTATGAGCGATTGAGTCTATGCATGCATATCTGTGCATGTGTGTTGTTATGGTTGTGTTGTTGGGGTGGTTTTGGATATGGACAGCGAAGGACTTGATAGAGTGGGTAGAGGTGGGAAAGGAGGTGCTTGATTTGGTCTAAGGCTTCGGCTGGTATGCATTTTCGTATTGGTGGTTGGTGGTGGTAGGAGATGCCATGGTGGTTGGTTGTGGAGAATATGGTGGTTAATTGTACTATGGGTGGTGCCACGGTGGTTGGCTGTGGAGTGTGGCTGCAGAAATGCTAATTGCAAAGAAAGGGAGAGAATGAGAGAATGAGAGAATGAGAGAAAAGAAAGGGAGAGAAGGGAAAGAAAGGAATGCGTATCTATGTAATTATACGTACGTACATACATACATACATATTTAAGGGTAGTATCATCATTTCGAAAATACACTATATTGACATAAGCTCAAAGTATGAAATAAATAAGGGTATATGTGTTTGGAAATCTTATGATTCTGGTCTGACATATAACATTCTAAAAGTTGATGCAGTTAACTTTAATTACTCCCTAACTTCAAGAGGTTTACTCATATTATCCCTTTGAAAAAAATATAGATATAGATTTTGAGTGCAGTTCGAATTCTAGTTATATGAGGTGGGTAGCTTTTTTCTACACGTGAAATGTTTACGCCTATGCTTAAGACGCCTATGCTTAAGATATATGGTATGAATAAATTTTGGGGGAAAGTAGGGAATGATCCCTCTACTTTACACGTTGTGCGTTTTGCCCCCCTCCACTTCAAATTTAAACACTAAGCCCCCCCCCCCCCCCCACAGTTTAAGAAAATGGGCACAATTAATTGACAATAATAGATCTTTGTAAAATACCCTTTTTATCCTTTCATATAACCTTCAATTTTTTGGGAAGCATGCCCAAACCCGTGCCCTTCTTCTACCTGTTCTTCACTCATTTCCCCATCCCATTCTCTGCATTTCCCTTTCCCCGTAGTTGTGGTTGTGATTGTGATTGGTGGCGGTTGGGTGTTTGGTGACGGGGCTTGGGAGTCATGGTCACCGGCGATGGTGATTGGGAGTCGTGGGTGGCCGGTGTAGGTGATTGGGTTTGATGATCTATTGGGGTTTTGAAGATTGGGTTTGGTTGCGCGGCCACGCTGATGGAGTTAAAGGCAAAGCGGATAGATCGGCGGTGCTGATTGATGTTGATAATCAATTGGAGTTTAGGATTCAGTATGGTTTTGGATGGCCGATTGGTGGCCTACAGCATGTGACAGGAATGGTAGTTGTGCGGCAGCGTGTGTGGGTGCCTGGTGGAGGGACTGCTCCGACGTTGGCCGTGGGTGGACCAATTGATTGGTGGTCGTAGCGTGGTTGGTCGATTGGTGGCGAGCAGGAGTCTGCGGCGGACATATGGGGACTCAGGTGTGCGGTGGTGGAGATGGTGATCGGAGCTCCGGCGTCCGTCACTAAAGGCTACTTTGACGCCTGGGCTGTTGCGGCGGGGAGTCTGCCAGGGCGAGCAGGAGTTTACCGAGGCTGTTGCGGCGGCGCGGTAATCGGTGGTAGTTGAAGGCTACTTTGACGCCGGCGCCGTTCCGGTGGTGCCGTGGTAAAAGGTGAAGAGGAAGACATTGAAATTGAAGAGCCAGGAGAAGGGGCAAAATTATCATTTAAAAAAAAAACTTTAGTCAGCGCATGTGTTGACCACGCGCTGTTTAGTTTAACAGCTTCCGTCAACCATGCCCATTTTCTTAAACTGTGGGGGGGCTTAGTGTTTAAATTTGAAGTGGAGGGGGACAAAACGCACAACGTGTAAAGTGGAGGGGGTCATTCCCTACTTTCCCCTAAATTTTACCAGCAACCCAACCTCCTGTAGGAAGATGATACAACTCATTAGTATAGCAGCAATCGCTGTTAAATAAGATTTGTCGCAACTTCAGCGACAAATTTAAGCAAAACGTTGTTAACTTACTAATTATATGTTAGCAAACATCTTTAGTGACCATCGGTTATTGCTAATGAGAAATGTGCAGTCATATGTGCATCAGTTTTTTTCTTTTATAAAAGGCACTTTTAAGCAAGACCTTTTGACTACTTTTTTACTTTGTCATTGGAAACCTACAACTAATTGTACTTGCTTTTTTTTTTATTATCTATTTTTTACTTCTTGTAAAGGTACTTCTTTGATTTGTAGTTAGGAGTGGAGCAACGCAAATATACCAAGAACGTAACTCACTAGATAGGTGTAAATCATTTTCTTATACACGACTTCTATGTCCTTTCACTATTAATTTGCAGTCGTGACAAATATTAAAATTTTTTTTGCTCATGTAGATCTAAAGCAACAGTATGCTTTCGAAATTTCTCTTACCTTAGGTCTGAGCTTACTCCCAACATATGAGTTCTTCACAATTGTTTGCTTAATTTCTTCTTCTTGTCTGGAATCGCTGATTGTGAATTTCATTGTATTGTGAATTTAAATGTTATTAACTTTGTAACTCGTGCATAGCCTCGAAAGTAATTTGCAAACAGAAAAAGCAATCAGTTCTAGATAATTTTAGTTCAAGCAGAAGCCATTTGGCCATTGTATTGAAATGAATAAATAGCGCAAATTGTTTTCATTTTTTCTATTGTGTTGCATACATCGCTCAAAGAATTGTACTGATGGACATTGTCGCATTACTATTCTTAGTATGATGCGAATGCTAATTTCGACAACATATTATGCTTTTTCGCGCTTTCGTTTGTTGTTAAGAAATTTATGTTTTATCGCTGATGCACTTTTTTAGGAGAAAAGTGAGGGTATGGAACAAGGTAAGAAAATAGTGATATTAAGGATTATGGTCAAGCTACATGCTAAAGTGTATCAAAATTTGCAGGATGAACTACTGGTGTAGAAGATGAATCTCGCTATACATTAGCAAATGTTTTCAGAGGAGGCTAGCAGTAGACTGCTTGATCTCCACCTGGGAGAAGCTGATAGCATGCTATCATTTATGAAGATAATACGAAATAAAAAAAAAGCAGTGGGATTAAAATAAGAGGAATTATCAAGAAAAAATGCAAAATCTTTGATAAGAGAAAGTAAGAGCAGATGGATTAGATGAAAATGCTTAACTAATCAACTGCTAATCATTCTTGTTTTTTCAAAATTACATGTGGTTAGGGTACTCTATTTGGCTTTCCAGAAGCAAAAATGTCAGTTGGGCTCATGTTAGTTTGAAATGCATTTCAACGAAAATCCATGGCAACCATGTATGAAGTTTGAAGAAAGGATTGGCAAGAAAGGAACATCCATATTCACTGCAAAATATGGAAAAAGTTGTAGTTATGTTTCTTTTATTCCCACGCATTGTCGTACTCCATGCAACGCTGGTACACCCAAACTTTTATACTACTAGATATAAAAGCATTGTTGAATAGCTCAACCTTTTCTTTTTTTTAAATACTTTTTTTAGTTTGAGATTTGTTTTACGGGTGTTTTTGATTTTAAGTACAATATTAAGAATTTTTTGTTAAATTACTAGATTTATTTTCATAGTTTATGAAACTATTTTTTATTTTTTTGGTACTTTAGTACATTAAGTCTCTGTCTTTAAACCACCCATTTTCAGTTTTAGAGTCTATTAACATTAAGGGTGTTTTTGACTTTTAATCACAAGTTTCTATAAAGACCTAGTAAGTTTACTAACTTTAGATACTCCATCTTCTCCATCAAAGTTATTAAAAAAAAAAAAACAACATCAACTAGCTAGAAACTTATTTTTCTAGGATACATACCTATGGTATTCTTGAACATTAAGCTTAATTGCTTATTTTGCCACAAGTTTCTTTTCTTTTCTTTTCATGTAGAATTCTATCACAGAGCTGTGCCCCATGGTAGCCTCTTTAGGAAGAGGACATAAAGTTGTGCATGCAAGTCGTTGCATGTGCTTGTACATAGTTGCCTAAGTGTTTGAATGTCCTATTGAGGGGTTACACTTGACAATGTAGTTTTCACCTCTCCGTTAAAGGGTGTTTGTTGCAAGTGTGTGTTCTTTAGCTTAAGCTGGCCACATCATGCTTGGTTTTTATCATTAGCTAAGAGTTGGCAAAGGAGCCTCGTACTCATACTTGGCTGGGTTTCGAATTGACAAAGAATGGTTGATATGATGAAGTCCCACAGAGTGCTTTGCCATTTCATGGGTTTCACTTGTAGCTAAACAATTCAGATAAAACTTGAGTCTTAACCTGTCATCCTTGGGGGTGTTCATCCCTTGAGGGACTGCCCTTGGGGGCTAGTGGAACGTAGAGTTCTAGTGCGTGCCCTTGAGAGCTGTTAGAGCACAAAACTCATGTAAGTACCTTTAAGGGTGGATGGAGAACAGAGCTCATGTAGATACCCTTGAGGGTTTGATGGGACTTAGAGTTCTCGTATGCACCCTTGCGGGCTAACGGGGGCATGGAGCTCGTGTAAATACCCTAGGGAGTTTTCGGTCGAAGCAACAAGTATTTGTTGTCATGGCACTAAATAAAAAGGAACGGAGCATTGAGCCCGTAATATGGTGGCCGTTTATGAAGCCCACTTATTTGAGAGGGCACAGGGCATTAAGCCCGTACTATTGCTGATATCATAATATAAAACCCCCTGCATTTGAGAAGGCATGGATATACAAAGATGGCTTTTCAACCTATATGTAGGGCATTGTCGCAAGAAGACTTGTAAAAATAATATAGAAGACCATAATTTGTTTGCGCGGCTGGACGAGTAAATATAAAATTAGAGGATGGGAGTCCGTCTGAGCAAGATATCATTAATGACCGGTAGAGATAGAGAACGAGAAGTCCGTCTGAGCAGGATATTAGTGGGTGATCAATAAAGAAGTTATCGCAGTTTATCGATATACTGAGAAGCAACTAGATTCAGTTTGCTGGTTGCATGAACTTGAGCTTACAGTTGTACCAGGCATATTAGCGATGCCATCAGCAGAGGTTGGTGATGAGTTCTGAATCACTAAGGCCCCGTTTGACACTCTTTTTTTCCCTCTTTTTTTTTTCAGTTTTAAAAACTGAAAAAAAGGAGCGTTTGGTAACCATTTTTTTTCAATTTAAAAAACCAGTTTTTAAATTGCAGAGTAAAAAAAAAACTCCAAAAACTGATTTTTTTTTCACTTTTGGTTTTTTTTGGGCTAATTACACCTATGTCCCTGAGGTTATGGGGTAATTACAGTCAATGACACAAAGTTTCAAAATGTAACATTCCGTGACCAAATACTTTTAAAATGTATCACCCGTGTCCATCCGTTAGGGTTCCATCCAAAAAATATACTGTTCATCATTTTGTATTTTAAAAATGCCAATACTGCCCCTGTACAATATATCTTGAATAATTTTTATAAATTTTAAATTAGGATAACAAATCTTAATTCTTTAAGATTTTGAAACTCTAATTTGAAAATTAAGATTTTTAAATTAGAGTTTACAAACACTAATTCTCAAATTAATCCCTAATTTATGATCTTACATTCAGTTGCATGTCCATAAAATTCAACAATTTTTCACCTTCCTGAGGTACTGATTGTAACATTTATAAAATCTAACAATTTACAAAAGTAAATTTTTGCTGAATCGGTCATCGGAAACACAGGCCATTTCGTTTACAGCACAACAGGTCCAGTGAAGAAGACGGCCGGAGGACGACCATCGTCGTCGACCAGATCTAACCCGCAGCAAACCAGGCCACGGTTAAGACCAACCTCTGACGCTGTGGCGTTGCGCGGGGTTGGTTGAGGCCACGATTAAGATCTAACCCATCGACCAGATCCACCGATCGCCGGAGGACGACCATCGTCGCCGACCACATCGGAAAAAATGGTTCTAGAATGACACAAGCAGATCGAGTTTCATCCTGTTTGACCACCACAGTTAAGACCAACCTCCGACGCTGTGGCGTTGCACGGGGTTGGTTGAGGCCACGATTAAGATCTAACCCATCGACCAGATCCACCGGTCGCCGGAGGACGACCATCGTCGCCGACCACATCGGAAAAAATGGTTCTAGAATGACACAAGCAGATCGGGTTTCATCCTGTTTGACCACCACGGTTAAGACCAACCTCCGACGCTGTGGCGTTGCGCGGGGTTGGTTGAGGCCACGATTAAGATCTAACCCGTCGACCAGATCCACCGGTCGCCGGAGGACGACCATCGACGCCGACCACATCGAAAAAAATGGTTCTAGAACGACACAAGCAGATCTGGAATTTTACAACCACCACGACTTCGGGTTTCATCCTGTTTGACCACCACGGTTAAGACCAACCTCCGACTCTGCGGCGTTGTGACGGGGTTGGTTAAGGGAGGGGGCGTGGTCTAACAGAGGTGGCTACCGAATGGGTGGGCGAAGGGAAGTCTTGGTGGCCAGGAAGGGGGAGGCAGATGGGGTGCTGCGCCGGGGAAGGGGAGGAAGAAGGGGCTGGTGGGTGACGGGGAAGGGGGAGGCAGGTGGGGTGCGGCGCGGGGAAGGGGAGGAAGAATGTGTGGGTGGGTGACGGGGAAGGGGGATGCAGATGAGGGGCGGGGGGGGGGGGGGGGTTAAGAGTAAAGTAAAGATGAAATAAAAAGTCTTTTTTTTAATGAAGTAATGGCATTAAAAAAAAATAAGGTTCTAACTCAGGGGCAATACAGTCTTTTCATTAAAACCGTTAAGATTTTTAGGGTTCCATTTGTCGATAGACATAAGTGTTACATTTTGAAACTTTGTGTCCTTGAGTGTAATTACCCCCAAACCTCAGGGACATAGGTGTAATTAGCCATTTTTTTTTCGACCACTACCACCACCCTCCCACAGCCGGCAGCCACCTCAGGCGACCACCGCCGAAGACTGCTGGCCGCCGGCAGCCACCTCCGGCCGCCGGCGACCACCGTCGGAGACTACCGACAACCACCTCCGGCCGCCGGCGACCACCGGCAGCCACCACCGGAGACTGTCGACAGCCATCTCAGGCCGCCGGCGACCACCGTCGGAGACTGCCGGCAGCCACCTCCGGCCGCCGGAGACTGCCGGCAGCCACCTCCGGCCGCCGGAGACTGCCGGCAGCCACCTCCGGCCGCCGGCGACCACCGTCGGAGACTGCCGGTAGCCACCTCCGGCCGCCGGCCACCACCGCCGGAGACTGCCGGCAGCCACCTCCGGCCGCCGGCCACCACCGCCGGAGACTGCCGGCAGCCACCTCCGGCCGCCGGCCACCACCGCCGGTGACTGCCGGCAGCCACCTCCTGCCGTCGGCCACCACCACCACCACCGTTGACCACCGCTACGCCCCACCACCGCCACCGCAAACCACCAAAAAAAAAAGTCAAAATAAAAAGGGTTACCAAACACCAAAAAAAAAAACCTAAAAAAAAAAGGGGTAATCAAACACCCACTTGTTTTTATAAAAAAAAAAATTAAGCTACTCTTTAAAAACTGAAAACCAAAAAAAAAAATTGTCAAACGAAGCCTAAATGTAGTGATAGCATGCGTGCCACCATCATTGTAGGACTAGCTTCTTAACGAGCAGCGATGTGAGTGTGTCACAGATAGAGGCTAGTGCATGAACTAATACACCACAGGACGATATATAATGCCAAGTCGGCAGGATGCTGTAGTAGAAACCCTAGGCGTGACTTCTATTGGTAGGGTGCTGTGAATTTGTTCCTCACTTTATGAAGTGTTATTATATACGTCACTGTTGATGTTCGCAGGCGCAGTTTAAGCCCTTGTAATAAGTAAAATCCGTGACTAATAAAGTAGCCTTTGAAGTATTAAAGCATATGAACTTACAAGTGCAATTTTGTTTTTAATACAGAAATAAGATCAGTGTTCAGACACCATAGCTTTATTAGAGTTTTGTCGGTTAAACAACAGAGTGTGCTGCACCCTGTGTTGCAGGTGAGCTTAAAAGGGCATAGCAGTTATAAGACCCGACATGCGAAGTGCTTGCGTCAATTGATGCAATTGCATAATGCTAGACCAAAAAAGAACGTAAGTAAAGGTAACATAGAAGTGCATAAGGAGTAGCCTTTGAAAGGCTTGCTAGCGTCGCAAATCTTAATGCTTTACTTTCAAAGACAAGTATGCGATAAAACATACCCGTTATTAAAGAGTTTGTGCAACATATTCTAAATTAGTAAGACCTCGTGATCTTTAAATCTAAATAGGTCTTTTCACGGGTTACAAGCTTAGGGCTTTAAAATTTATATGGCCTAAGTCGAGTAACCAGATCCTGTAGGTCCAAAAAAAATATGCATTTTTGTGAGGTAGAAATTCTCATGCTTTTAAAGGATATGGCGTATGTAAAAACAAAAGACCTGTGGGTCTAAAATGTCAATACGCATAATTATGGAGGTTAATGTAAAAAAAAGAGAATTTGACCTTTTCTCTCTTATCTGACCCCTTTCTTTCATTGATCATTGAGAGAAGAACAGCCACTAGTGTGGTAATGCAGGCGCAGTGAAGGATGCCGCTGTTGGTGGCGGCGCCATCGTTGGCGTGAGGACGGAAGGCTCCCTGACCGCGGCCAGTCATTGGATTTAGACCAGAGGCTGGGATTTCGATCGAGTGCCGTTGGCCGCGATGGACCGAATCTGAACTGGACGGCTACATACGTCAGGACGCAGGGGTTTGAATGGCGATACGACTGCTGTCGGTTTTAGTGGTTGCACCGTTTGGCAGTGATTTCTGCTGGTGCGGCAGTCGCCTGGAGACGTTGCTGCTGCTGATTGTGGTGGACGGCGTGGTGTCGGGTGAAGCCGCGATGGTGCATTGCTGACGCCTTGCCAGAGGAGTTGATCACAAGGCGTGATCAGCTTCTTCCCCCTCCCCTTTCGATTGTTATGCAATTGTTTCGGCAATTCGCGGTAGCGGCGACGGCTACTTGCTAGTTGCGGTAATCACGCCGATTAGAGACGTAGTTGTAGCGGCGTAGGGGACTTGACCGGCATAACTTCAGTGGCGAAGCGACGTCCTCGTCGTTTGATCAGAGCGAATGGCACAACATTAAGGAAGATGGCTGCTGATGGTGACATAGCGGAGACCGACAGCAGGCCCCCTGTCTGTACATAGCGGAGGCTGATGGAGGTGGCTTAGCCCCGGTGGCTAATGGAGGTGGCGCCATAGCGGTGGCCGATGGAGAGATCTTGAGGGAGGCGACGACAGCGTGGCAGCATGTACGGATGAGCTTGGCGACGTTGCCCGTTGCGACGCCAAGGATGTTGACCAAAGGGGCGACACTGATCTGTTAGGGTTTTGACCTTTTGTGGCGGCGACTCGTTGGCTATGCGTGATTGTGCGCTGGAAGTGACAGCGCCGATTGAAATCTTTTTCTCTCCTTTTTTTCTCATGTTGCTGCTTCGGCAGCTTCGAGGCTACTACGGTGGTACCTGGGCCTGTTGGTGGAGCTGCTTGGCAGCGTGCAGTGATTACGCCAATTAGCGCTCGTGGTTATCAATATGGCAGTGCCTTTGCCTGCCCGGAGGGCCTGCCATGGTAATGATGGTGATGATGGCAAGACCGTTTAACGATGGCGGGGCCGTCGTTGGCTTGGCTCCTTGCAGTAGTTTGGGATACAACTCTTGAGGTTTTTTTTAGGTTAATCGGTCATGATGACTGATCTCAGGGATGGCGATGGCGCTAATACATTGCTACTAAAAATATATTCTAGAATCTTAACAAAAAAACGATAACTTGCGAGATAAAAAACGAGTGATTATAGGGTAGGGTTCCCGGCAGAGATCTTTGGTGCTTAAGCCAGAGTACAGGTATAGAATAGTAACTCTGAACATATATTAAAGACTATTTTTGTGTTAGTAATTGTCTGCATACCTGGAAGCTAGTCCCTATATATAATCGTAGGTCGAAAATCTTTAATAGGACTGGATCGTAGACCAAATAAGTTACAATCGGTTAAGATCCTTAATATCACGTCACAATTTTTTTTAAAATCTTGATTATTAGTCATAAATTGATCAAATTTGATTGAAATTGCGGGTATTTTCAATTATTATAATTTATATTTGAATTATATGGTAAGCTGCCCTGCACACCCCAAAGTCCAAAGCACTATCAACAACCATGCCCGCTGGCGGCGGAGTAGCAAAGCTTCCCACCACCAAACGCAAACCCAAAAAACTCCACCACCACCAAAACCTCACCCACCTCCGAACCCTCGCCTCCTCCGCTGCTTCATCTGCCCACTCATTCCTCCTCCGCCACGACCTTCTGCTCCTCCTCCCCCGCCAGTCCCTCTCCCTCCACTCTCACCTTTCCTCCCTCTCTCATCTTCTCTCCAGCCTCCAACCCCACTCTCTCTCCGAACCACCACCACCACCACAACCTCCGCCGTGCTGGTTCCACCGCTTCCTCTCTTCCGCCACCGCCAACTACGACACCCGCTAGACCCACTCCTTCCGCATGTCAAAACCCTCCTTCATCCTTCTCCTCCGTCTCCTCACCCCCTACCTTCTCTCACTCTCCCCCACCACCCTCATTTATGCCCTCGCCGCCACCCTCTTCCGCCTCGCCCACGCTGCCCCCTTCCAATCCCTCTCCCCCTCTTCGGCCTCGATCCTCCCACCCCCTGCAAGTCCTTCTACACCGTATGCTAAGCCATCATCAATAAACTCGGCCATCTCTTTGAATTTCGCTCCGATTTGAACCGCATCGTGGTGGGTGTCGGCTGGATTTCGCTTCCCAATTGCTGTGGTGTTTTGGCATATGATAGATTTAAATTGGATGGTGACCTGTTAGGGGAAAATGGATTGTTGTTAGTTCAGGCTTTAGTGGATTCTGAGGGGATGTTCCTGGATGTATCGGCCGGGTGGCCGAGTATGGTAAAGCCCGACTCGATTCTACGCCAGTCGGAGCTGTTCTCTGGCGTGGAAGAATTCAGCTGAGTGATGGCAATGCCATCCCTCAGTACGTACGAGGTGGCTCTTGCTTGCCTCTTTTACCTTGGCTTCTCACGCCTTTTGGTGGATCTGATGAGAGTAGGACTACTGTGAGTTCGTCTGAGGCAGCTTATAACTCTGTCCACGGACGCGGGATGGAGTTGGCTGGGAAGGCGTTTGGGAGAGTTAGGGCTGAGTGGCAGCTGCTGTCGAGGCCGTGGAAAGAAGAGTGCATCGAGTCGTGCCCTCATTGCCTGATGTAAATCTAGGCCATTCAAGTAATCACGATCTCCCTCTTTTTGAAGGGGAGGTGGATCATAGTGCTCAAGGGATTAGGAATGCTCTTGCGTTGCACTTGAGTCGGGTAAGTCAGATGAGATGAATTTTGTGATGATTCTTGTATTGTGCTGTTTCCTTTGGTTGTAAATACGCTATGCCACTGTGGTATTTTAGTAGTGAATTCATGCCCATGTTGAGGTTTACTACCTTCCTCTTTAGTTTGCTATGCCTATATACGCTAGACACCACATTCTGGGAACAAGGAAGAAACCCTATACTGCATCAATGATTTTTGCGATTCTAATACTCATTAGGCACCAAAAACAAGCCCTCCGGAGCTGAATGACTTAAAATCAAAGGCTTATCGACCAAATCTGTGTGTACCATACTTGCAATTTATATGTATACAACTAGGCTAACAATCAGAATCCAGTATCAAACTTTCTCCAGTCAATGCATCTCAAAAAACATCATCTTATTTGAGGGACAATGATGTAACTAGAGGTCTCGTTACCCGTATTGGAAAGGCAGTTAATTTTTTTAATTAAATGAGAAAGATGCGCCATAATTCTTTTTCAAATGCGCTCCTCTCATATTAGTTATATATTATCATTTGTATTTTTAATTAAAATGTGCTTTACTTTTCATATTTTGGTTATGGGGGTGAAGGTTGTGGGTTGTTTTGGTTTTTTTTTTTTTTTTTGGGGGGGGGGGTTTGGGGGGGTGAATAATACAGCTTTTCCTGGTCTACAATTAGCCATGACTAGCTTAGTCTTTTATTAAACAATTGCTCTTCCCTGCTTTATACAGAATGGTGTATATGTTATATTAGTGACTTGGCATGCCACAGCAAAAGTTAGCAAGACCCAGAAATTTTGGGTGCATCCATGCTAACAGCGGTACAATGCAGGTTATAAGTAGATAGATGAGATTTTAGTTCCAATTACAAGGTTGGGGAAAGGGGACATTTCTAGCAGGGTACATTTGACCTTGGCGCTGAAATCTTTCTATAATTTATTGGCATTTGTGGAGTTTACTGTTGGTGGAAGTGGTTCACCGGCAGAGCAGCTTCTGAGTACAGGTTTCTCGCAAAGAAGCGGATTTCCATTTGCTTATTTCATCAGGAGTTTGAATATAGTTTGTCTGAGGTATCATTCCAAATAAGTTATTGAATGACACATTGAAGGAACCAAGACCATCAGTGTTAGCAAGTTGAGAAGGAATGCCTCCACTTAGCTTTTTGAATGAAAGATCCATGCTTCCTATGCCCTTCAAGTTTGAAAATGTTGTCGGAATTATCCCTGAGGCAATTGTAGGACAACTTCGGAGATTTAGTATCAACTATATTCCCAATCAATTACTGAGAAAACATCAAAGATCTTTCCCCGGTACGTGGGAGGGATTGATTTTGTTGTGACCTTTATAAGTGCTTCTTGATTCGATGATGTGCATAATGTAGTTGCTCTGTTGTAGTCATCTACATAGCTTACAGAGGATGGTAGTATTGGATATCCATGATAATGTGAATAATGTAGTTGCTCTGTAGTAGTCATCTAAATAGCTTAGAGACGATGGTAATATTGGATATCCATGCGAATTCTGTTCAGTGCTGGCTCAGGTGATGTTACTGAGGCAAGGGGGGATGCGACCAGAAAGGCTATTGTGTTAAAGATTAGTCAAGTTTAGCCAGGAAAAGTGACAAAACTGAGTTGAGATCTCGCCTCTGAAATGATTATTATTCACTAGCAGAATGCTCGGACCAAAAGGCTGTCAATCCAGTCTGGCATGGGACCAAAAGGCTCGGACTACCAACCTGCCATTTGAAATTGAATGAGAATGCAGTCCCTTTATCCTGTTTTTGGACTACTGAACATACCTGATATCGGATCGGCCGAAGCAAGCAGGTAAAATGCCAGTGATTTTGCTCTTTGAGAGGTCCAAAATATGAAGCGAATTAGGTAGGCAGAATGCAGTTGGAAGGGACCACCAAGATTGTAATTATCTTACACAAATGACAGAGAGCATCTAGACAAGCTATCTGGGATTATGACAATATTCATGTCCAGCTCTAAGGAACGCAACCTAGTCCGGTGATAATGCCTGGATAGTATTGAGCGTTGCCAAGCTGTTCATTATGTTGGTTGATAGTCCCAAGGGAATCTAAAAAGGGGCAACCCATTGCCAAGCTGTTCGGCATGTTGCCAGACAATTGATTGTTGGACACATTAAGATATACCAGAAAGGCCATGCCACCAAATGAGGAGGGAATATCACCTTTAAAGCAATTTAGACAACACTTGAGACTTCCATACCAGGGAAACAGATGCCAATGTCTTCAGGGATGTTGTTGAAATAGGAGTGATGGCAACTGTTGGGGTGAAAGCATTGATGGGGAGAAGCACCAGCTGTAACTCTGTATTCTTCTCAATTAACAAGAGCAAAATCTTCCCGTTAAAGTTCATGTGGTAAAGCTCAATTCTGTTGAGGTTATGCTGGTGGTAGAGAAAGTTGGGTAAGGCTGCACTATTTGTATGTTTAGTTTTCTCTAAGACTAGTTGCTCATGCAACGATATCTCTATAAAAGCCAAAATGGTAATGAAACGTTCCATTGAATTCGAGAAAATGGTAATGCTTTCCGATACGGTGGCAATATCTTCCTTTCTCCACTAACAAGAGAGCAAAAACTTCCTTTCAGGGATGTTGCTGATAACTTTGTATTCTTCTCAACTAACAAGAGCAAAAACTTCCCGTTAAAGTTCATGCGGTAAAGCTCAATTCGGTTGAGGTCATGCTGGTGGTAGAGAACATTGGGTAAGGCTGCACTATTTGTATGTTTAGTTTTCCCTAAGATTAGCTCATGCAACGATATCTTTATATAATGCGCAAAAAGCCAACATGGTAATGAAATGTACCATTCAATTCGAGAAAATAGTAATGCTCTCTAGTACGATATTCATCGACCACCCATATCCCCATCATTGGAAGAAAAATCACTACCTCGACCCAGATCTACCCCCTTAACAACCCTCATGATTCATTACCGGCGTAGACGGTATCCACCTTCGCCACCAACTTTAGCATAAAAGTATGAAGTCATGGAGGGAAACACGCATGCATTTCAACCATTTTGGATTAAGCAGAATGTAAGTATTATGTTCTCTTCGGAGTCCTCTCAGTCTGTGACAGTGAGTCACCAGTGCCTCTTAACAAGTTGGCTTCAAAGCACAGTGTTGAAGTGAGTTTAATGCCACGTGCATGATGGAATTTAAATCTCTCTTGTTCTGGCATTGAAATACTTATCTAGCACAAGTAGAATGAGAATCTGTTACAAGCTTACCCTCTCAATTTCCGAAAATTTACATGTTTTCTTTGATTTGTTTCAGTATTCAAAGCAAAGGAGACTTTTCCGGAATGTGAAAATCTGCTCAGAGGCCAGATTGGCGTTCTTTACACACAAGAAATTATGCAGTGTAAAGTTACAATACTTCACTAATGTGGAAGGACTTGTGAGGTCTAGGTCAAAGCAACATAGTCTGCAACAGACAAGGAAAATAGTTTGTAATGAACCGAAATACCATACAAACGTGGCTAAACAGCCATAGAAAATGACTTAAAACAGTTATGGGTTACAAAATCTTAGATATTATCGTTTTCAAAAATGCATTCACCCGAAGAATGATGCTTAAAATCTTGATGGGTATAAAATAATTTCTTATTTCCATCAAGTTTGACGAATAGGACATCATTGTTGGACACATAACAAGAAATAGCGCTAGGTCCCTTGCTCTAGGCGACTCATGCCCATTGAATTATTGCCGGTGCAGCAAAGATTTTGACATGTTGTCTCCAAGACAGAGTCGAAGTTAAACAGTTGTTTCAATTGTAATTTTTTTTTTTGTGCACTATTGACGTGCTTCACCTGATACTCTACCAAAATGGTGATAAAACTAATGTAAAACATAAATGAAAGAGAGAGAGAGAGAGAGCTTATTAGCTAGGTTAGTACCAAGACCCCAATTTTGGACTTCATTTACACACTTCTCCAAAATAAAACCATTCGCCTCTGGGACATAATAGCATAGTTCAAATTGTTGTTTCAACAATATGTCTGTATAAATGAATGAAATAGAAGCTTCCACCACTCAATATCCTATCGAAATGGCCAGAAATATGTGTATCACATATTAGTACGAAATAGAAATATGTGTATCACATATTAGTACGAAATAAAAGAGTGAAAAGATTAAATTGGTGTGTAGACAAACGATTAGAAGTGAGCCGGGCATCTTGTACTTGAGTTAAAGATAATCGTTTAATGCAAACAATAGCCATTGTAAATCTGCTAGAACAGAATAGTTCTGAAATTCATTTTCTGCATAATGGCGATAATACTAATGAAATGTTGAACCATCTAATTTTGCAATTCTACCAAAACTCCCAATTCTGTGATCTTCACGATATGGGAAGGCCTGTCAAAGCTTACAGACGCAAGTTTTTCAATTGTACTAATATGTTTTAAATAGTAATCGAAGAGATTAATCTACTCAATCCGAACTGCTGATGGTAATTTTAACTATAAGACCTCTTCTGCAAATTTTAAATAGGAGAGCTTAGATAAATTACCCGGTTTATATAGTAAATATACAAATAGGTTGGTGGGGGGGGGGGGGGAGAGCGTTACTGTAGTTTAAGTAATTTGCACAAGCTATATTTTCATGGTTATTTCAGAAAAAATGGTCAAACTTACATTTAAATGGGTGAACTTCTTTTTCACGGAATAACTCAACCCTTGTCGATAAGCCATATCCTTGTGCATATAGGTATTTTTTTTATTCATATATATGAACCGAAATTTGAAGTTTATGTAGTCCCATAACAAAAAAATGATTTCACTGATAAAATATGTAAAGAATATATTAAGATCAATTTTGTATTGTATGAGATGATTTTCTTGGACTTGTGTGAGTATCTTTTGAAATTATAATTTGTACATTTAAATGGCATGCCCCTAATATCGATCACATGTTAGTTTAATTTTGATAGAAAATTTTGATTTTTTTTTCATAGCATAGGGTTTATAAAATTTAACCAACACAACTAAGGTAAATAAGGATGAAGTGACGCTTTTAGAAGCAAAAAAAATCTATTGATAAAATTGTATACATATACTAGTACGATCAATACGTTATAGTATAATATACTATATAATGTTTAGAAAGTTTGACCAACATTACTGAATATGCTCAATAGATCGAAGTAAGCAATTTGTTAAACAAAAAATTCTCAAATTATTTAATTGATATGCTTACTAAGTTAGATTTATCTTCAAATATATAAGATTTTTCAATCTAAGTTGGAGATTACTTTAATGATAACATACCTAATATCATTCTGCATTTTATAAGCAATTCTATTTGTTAGATATCAAGTTTTTGATTTTTGTATAAGAGAGTTTCTTTAGAAAATATAAAAGTTAACATAGAGTACTAAAAGTTTAAATTCTTAAAATGTTAATTACTCACAAAAACAATGAAAAAAATTGTTTGACATTTTTTGAACCTAAAGTTTGATAAATTTAACTCATTCTTTATCCATTTTATTATATGAATGCCTTTGTTTATGTTAGATTTATGAAAGCAACTACTTTTACACCTTACTTATTTGTTCACGCCTTATTTTGTTGCCAAAGACTAACGTGACAAAAAGTGATGTAAAAATATTGAACTAAATAAAACACGGCAGAATATGCAAAGGATATACTAATTAGCACCTTATCGTAAAACAATCAATATTCGAGTGGTAGCCATGCATAAGTTAATTAGTAGTGAAAATGAGAATACATAAAACAAAACTAGCAATGGTAATCAAACAAAATCTAACTATCTTCATTTATCAAAGCATAATAAGTGTCTAACGTGCATTGCACAGACGAGGTTCATCAGTTTGAGTTACAAATCGTAATAAAAGGAGGAAAACAATTAAAATGGTAAACTTAACTATCTTGATAAACTACATTTAAGGAAGATTGTCCACCACAAAGTATACTTAAGGAAGATTGTCCATCACAAAGTAATAGCAAAAGCTCAGGCTAACCTCAACAAGATGAAACCATGCTTGCCGCCAGTAAGGATTTATGCACAGAATTGCGAGAACTGCTAGTAACATTGTTATGTAGGCTGTTGTGAAGCTCACATAGAAAGTGTCCATGTCCATGAATTCAGTTTCTTTCCTGGTTCTTGGTGTTACCGGAACTGATTTTGTGTTGGTGCAATTTCTAGTAACAGGCTTTCCGCAAAGAAGCTGATTGCCTATGTAACTCATGGCATCAAAAGTCTGAAAGTGGGGTCCCTCAGGTATCTGTCCGGATAAGTTATTGAATGACACATTGAAGACTTGAAGCGAGTCTAGCTTGGCAAGTTGAGAAGGGATGTTTCCTGTCAATCTGTTGTAGGAAAGGTCTAAGCTCTCTGTGTCCGATAAGTTTGCAAACGTTATCGGGATCGTTCCACTGAGGCTATTGTGGGACAAGTTTAAAGATTTAAGATGGAATAGTTTCCCAATTTCGGGTGGTATGTGGCCAACAAAATTGTTGCAAGACAAGTCAATGGCAGATATAGTATATCCCCGGTACACAAGAGTGATTGATTTTGTTACGGACTCTATAAGTTCTTCTACCACATGGCCTTCGGATGTGTTGACTACTGTCTCGTTCCGCGGCAGGCCAAGATTGCCCAATAATGGCCTAAACGTGATGTTTCCCAAGCAAGGAGGGATGCTACCAGAAAGACTATTATTGGAAAGATCAATCAAGCTTAACTCGGACAAGTTACAAAATTGAGATAAAATCTCGCCTTCAAAATGATTCTTATTCAGGAGAAGAATTCTCAGACTAGAAAGGTTGTCAAACCATTTCGGGATGGGACCAGTTAATTGATTATGACTAAGATCTAAAATCTGTAACATCGTGCAATTAAAGATTGCATGAGGCAACGGTCCTTGTAGCCTGTTTTTGGACAACTTAACAAACCCGATATACGGTGGGCTGAAGCAAGCAGGTAAAATGCCAGCAATATTGTTCTCCGAGATGTCCAAATATCGAAGAAACTTGAGTTGACAAATTGCAGTTGGAAAAGGACCTTCAAGATGGTTAAGATTAATCTTCAACACCTGCAACTTAGAGCACCTAGACAAGCTATTTGGGATTGTGGTGAAGTTATTGACGTCGAGCTCTAAAAAATATCAATTGAGTCAGGTTATGACGCGCCGGAATATTGAGCCTTGTAAACTGTTGTTTGAGAGTCTCAAGGTTTGTAGAGAGCGGCAACCCATTCCCAAGCTATTTGGTATGTTGCCGGACAAATGATTATGGGACAGATCAAGATATCTGAGAGAGGCCATGTCACCAAATGAAGAGGGAATAGTACCTGTAAAGCTATTTGCAGACATTATTAAGATTCCCAAACCAGGGAAAGAAGTGCCAATGTCTTCAGGAATGTTGCCGGAAAAGTGATTGCTTGAAATATTCAAGTGTGATAGCTTTGGAACAGGATTTGATGGCATTTGGAGGGGTCCAGTGAAAGAATTGTTACAGAGAGTGAGTGACACTAATTCCGTGTTGTTCTCAATTAACCAGAGAAAGGACTTCCCGCTAAAGCTTATGTCACCCAGAGCAATGGATGTGAGGCTATGCTGGTGGTAGAGAAACTTGGGAACGACTGCATTATTGTTACCATGTCTACCGGCGTCAGATAGTTGGATGGAATCTAGTTGGAAAGTTGGGACTGAAGCTTGAAACTCATCTGTTTCCAACAAATAGTCACAATACAAGCAGTCAATCACCTTAAGTCTTGAGTGATTGAAGAATGGCCTGAACGAGAGTGGGATCTGAAATTTGTTGTCAGAAAGACTCAGATCTTTGAGAGACGTCAGATTAACAAGTGGAGATAACGCAATATCTCCAGTAAGCTGATTGGAATAGAGAGAGATAGACTTGAGGGATGTCAAGTTTGCCCAGCACCGAGGTAAGTTGCCCTCCAGTTCATTATCGGAGAGGTCAAGCACTTGAAGAGTCTTCAATCTACAAAGCCCTGCAAAACATTTGCTTTACATCACATACACACACACACACACACATATCATGTCATGTCAAAAGCACTTTATTTGTATTAGAGATGTCGAAAGGGCCGAGCTGCCCGTTGGGTCCCCCCCGGCCCGGATTTAGAGGCCCTGGTCCATAGAGCCAAGGGCTAGGGCCAGGGCCAAGCCGTGAAAGTCTCCAAAAAAGCCCAGCCCTGCCCGGCCCGGCCCGATTCTGGCCCTCTTTCGGTCCTATTCTATCCAAGCCCTTTGGTTCTAAATCTGACCCTAAACCATTTTGAGTAACTTGCTTCCCCCCCCCCCCCCCCCGCGCCTCCCCTTCTTTCTCGCACCTCATTCTCTCTTTACCTCATATATTTCTCTTTTTATTTAACTTTTTGGACGTACACATTTCTTTTCAGCTCATGATGATGGTTTCTACTTCTTTATCTACTTTTACTTGTAATCCTCCTCTGTATTAGTTTCATGAAATTATAAAGAGAAAATATATCTTTGTTTGTCTAGGAACTAGAAACAACACAACTGAGGCAATGAAAGTAGGGAACATAAGTCCAGAAAGCACATAAAAGTTCATAGTAAAAGTGGTCTAAAGATGCATGCTTCTAATGATATACCTAATACTACATAACATGTAAAGCTAGAGGTATGTTTGAGTGAAAATTTTTAGAGATATCATTAGAAAATTTTTTCTAAGCATCTACTGTTAAGTTTAGATAACAAAAAGCAGTGGTATGAAGATAAGTGAAATTGTCAAGAGAAAATGTAAAATGCTTGATAAGAGAAAGTAGAAGCACATGGATTAGATGAAGATGCTTAAGTAATCAGCTGCTAATCATTCTTGTTTTCCCAAAATTGCAAGTAGCTGGTCCTAAGCCCGCATAAAAGGAGGAGGGCCTATCAAAAAAATTATTTTGTGTGTTAATATTTTCGCAACAAAAAATGGGAATATAAAAAAAAAATAGGCCCGGCCCTAAAGTTAGGGCCTAGGGCTTGAACATGGCTTGGATTTCTTAACTTTGGGCCCTACCCGGTTTCCCAAGCCCGAAGCCCTATCTGGCCCAGCCCATTCTCTGGTCCTCTGGGCCCGGGCTAATCCGGCCTAACCCCGGCCCTTTAACACCTCTAATTTGTATCATCCATCGTAGTATATTATATCACATTAATATCCATCTATATCTCTCTCTATCTTTAAAGAATGTGAAATATCTAGACATGTCTCATTCCAAAGTTAATCTTACTCAATGATAACTAAATGCGGAACGATGTTTGGCCCTCTAGGCTTGCCACTCTTCAAATGGCTAAAATGTTTGGCATGTCTATATAATGTATAATAAGCGAAACGAGAAAGGTATTGATAACTTCTTTGCGCTACACATCATCGCTTCTTTATATGCACGTCATCAGATTCATATTTTAAGATTAATTAACTTTTATATTAATAAGTCTTATTTACATTGATACCTTCTTTACGTGACACGTCATCGTTTCTTTATATGACACATAATCAGATTCTTATTTTAAGATTAAGTAACTTCTATATTTTTAAGTCTTATTTAATTTAAAAACTAATTCTAATCATTCTAAAATTCTACCTAATCAATGTACTAATCTATTAAGACTTCTTTTTTACAATTATGTCCTTAAAATTCAAAAACTAATTTTAATCATTCTCAAACTCAACCTTATCTTCTACTAACTTATTAGGACTTAATATTGACTATTGTATCTTCAAAACTAATCTTTAATATGAATATTAAAACTTATATATTTATTTATATGAAAAAAATCTATATAATATAGAATAAGCGAAACAAGAAACATATTGATAACTTCTTTGCGCGATATATCATCGCTTCTTTATATGCACGTCATCAGATTCTTATTTTAATATTAATTAACTTCTCTATTAGTAAGCCTTATTTAATTTAAAAAATAATTCTAATCATTCTAAAATTTTAGCTAATCAATGTACTAATCTATTAAGACTTCTTGTTGACAAGTATGTTCTTTAAATTCAAAAACTAATTCTAATCATTCTCAAACTCAACAATATCATTCTATTAACTTATTACTACTTAAAAAACTATTGTATTTTCAAATCTACTCTCTAATATGAAAATAAAAACTCATATATATAAATAAAAAAAAACAAAAATAATACTTTCGATTTAGAAGAAAAATTAATTTAAAAACCAATTTATATCATTCTAAAACTCTATCTAATCAATATACTAATCTATTAAGACTTCATTTTGACAATTATGTCCTTGCAAGTGTTTTCTAATATGAAAATTCAAATCCATAGACCCAAAAAATAACTTATCAGATGTAGAGTAAAAAAGTGATATAATAATTAATTTAAATTTTGATAGGATTTTTATTTTTATATTTAATTAATTTTGCAGGAGTAATGAGGGTTTTCAGTAAGCCCTATGTAATTCAAAAACTAATTATAATCTTTTTAAAACTCAACCTAATTAGTCATTATACTAATTCATTAGGACTTAATATTGACTATATAACAAAATTAATACTTTTAATTTAGAAGAAAAGCTAATGTTATAATTAAGATAAAACAACTTACTAGACTGAGAAAAAAATAATCTAACAATTGATTTGAATTTTGGTAGATACGTTATTTTTAAATTTGATTAATTTTGCCAGAATAATGAGGGTTGTATAATTTAAAAATTAATTCTAAACATTTTAGAACTCAACCTAATCAATACATTTTTGAAATCTTAATTTCTAAGCATGCTTATTGTGTACTTTGTGAAACGTTGATTAAATTTTGTTCTATAATTTCCTACGAGGTTTGGAGCTATCCTATATAGTCATATTGATTAAATTTTTTAAACTTTTTATAATTATTTCATGCACTGATTACTATTTCTCTGCTTTTAAAAATGCCACATCATCCTTACTTAATTAGTCGTGTTGATTAACTTTTATAATAACATGCTATAAACAAATATATGGACCAAAATTTTCTCTATCAAAATTAAGCTAATATATAATAAACGTTATGGACAAATCATTCGAAGGTACAAATTATTTTTAAAATATACTTAAAATATAATATAAAAATATCTTATGCAATAACAAATTGATCTCAATATGTTCGCCACATATTTTTATTAGTGGAATTTATTTTTTCTTTTTTTTGTGTACTAAATAAACTTTTAATTTTTATTTATCTATATAGTTACCAAATCAAAATTAGCAAATATATACAAGGACATTGCTTATTGAAATTTGACAAGAAGGGTTAATTTATTTTATTATAAGAAAGTTCAAGCCAAAAATTAAAGTAACTATATTTGATGAAATAATCATCAAATTATAAAATCGTGCAATATATTTTATAATGTATTTCAAGACTACTAAGGTAAATTAGGGTTAATAAAGCATTCCATGCTTGGCACGGGATTCTGGGCTACTTAAATTGATTCTTCAAGCAATGTTGTCCCCGAATTAGTTCTTCAAGCAAAGTTGTTGTCTCTCTACACTTTCCTTGGCCAAAAATCCTGCTCCCAAACACAAACACGCACAAACTCTCTCTCCCTCTCTCCCTCCCTCCCTCGCTTCCTCCCTCCACCTCACCAATGGAAATAAGTAGACATTCTGACCAAAGCTTTTTTTAGTTTCATTTTTGGTTCTTGACTCAAATGTTCCACAATGGAGGCTGTACAACTCATCATCCAAATTCACCCCAAAATCCTCTATTTTTATTCCCGATTCTCATTGTGGAAGACGGTAGAAAATTGATCTAACAAAGGTTTAATAAATGTTCGACAAGGACAAAGTACTTGCGAAGTCACAACTTTAAGTAGATTTTGATATCTTTTATCTCATGCAGTTGTGCAGTCGTGCTCCGTTATCTCATGTAACACTAATTAAATCTCATGTACCACTTGATCGACCATTTTTAGTTTCAGTCTTGCAGTCATGGTCCATTATCTCATGTACCACATGATCGACCATTTTTAATTGGCGGGCTTCTATTACACCTAAAGGGTGCTTACTATCTGTTAGCCTCCAGCCAACAAATCCTATCATCATCTCCTTCTTGGCTTCTGCAATTCTCCCTTTGTTCATAAGCATGCTTATTTAAGATATGAGTTGTATTAAAAAAATAGGTTAGCAGAAGATTAAATGTAAAGAAGAAAAATAGAAAAAAAAATCCGTAAGAAAGGGTAAACATGAAAAAACACTTATATAATCTTTCTTAATTTGAAAAGTGATCAATTTTTTTGAGACAGCTCAAAAAGAAAATATGACCAATTAACTAGGAACGGAGGGAGTATCATTTTACACTGTTATTGAACTGCACACACATGCTTGACCATTTCTTATGTAATTTTACCAGTGTCTTTGCTTCTGCTGCTTCATTTTAAATTGCCAGGTAGGACTTGTTAGTTATATATGTGTTGAATAACAATTAATGCGCTACCACGTAACACATAGTGGGTTCAAAAACATACCGTATAAAATCTCCGAATATTCCGACGATGGATCCTTGTTGTTACAAGCCTCCAACACGCTTAATCTTTTTCGCAAGTACGAAAACAGCTACTAGAGTTGAGTTCTTCGTCCACAACCAAATCCTAGAGCCTGGTGATTGCTCTAGAGAGAGTGCTATAGAGAGAGGGATTGTCTTGTGACTTATTGTTTGTCACCTATGGTTTTCTTGAGATATCTCTAGCATTTATAGAGATAGTATTTAGAGATAAGCTTTACCTCAAATATACTTAGGAGATAAAGTTGTATTTATCTCAAATACCTATGAGATAAATATTATATTTATCTCAAACACTTAGGAGATAAATATCATCTAAATAACTGTAATTATCCAGACTAACAAATACATATTATCTGTTAGTGGGCAGATAATGGATCCACTGACCTAATTTATTAACAGCTCCCACTCGCCCACACACAATGTCCAGTTGAGGAGTATTGTATTAAGTTATCACCAAACTAACACAATACATCACTCCAAAAAATCTCGTATGTACCCCAGATAGTTCAACTACACCAGATTAAACACTCTCAAATCCCTCATAGTGAGCAGTGTTAAACCTCTCATATGTTATGTATTCATGACTCATATCGAAACGAAAATCGACAAAGTCGCCCGGGCTATGAATCACACAACATGGTGTAATATTGAACTTTCTTCCCAAAGCCCTCATGTCATTCCAATTAGACCCAACCGCTTTCCTAGACATGCCCCGCGAGACCGCATCATCCATGATCCAAGGGTACATGCTAAAGTAGCGACATTGAGTATCCTCTTCATGACATAGTCTAAGGTGAAAAGGGTACCATATAGGATCAAAAATTTTGATCCAAGTGGCTCACACAGTGACGAAGCAGGGATTCATTCGTCACTCCCACTGTCGGTCTGCATTTAGCACATGCAGTATGATTTGCATGCTATGGCGTAACCCGCAAGGGCGTGTCACATAAATGTATAATAAAATACGCCATACGAATCTGAGTCTAGTCGTTGTACAAGCGCCTAACCTGAGTTTTTCAGCCCAGTCACTCTCATAGTGCCTGCCTGAAATCTCACATTCGGCTGTAAACAGGCTACATAGAGTTGTGGAGATACTCTATGATCGACCTAACTTTATAGGTCTCATCTTAGCTCCAACTAAGGCGACATGTTTGCTTTATAAGCTGTATCATCTTATTCGCCCTCTTGGCGCCTAAGACAATTATGTCTCATCTTGCTCGCTATCTTAGCGCCAAGGTGAATTACCCGTGTGAGTGGGTCAATTCAAGCCTGGTGACACTCTCAACAAGGATGTATATGTAATCACAAAGATTATCCATTCATTCCAAAATAAACTCAAATCAAGGAATGAAAATTTAATGTAATAAATAATGTCAAGTACATGAGATGCCATAAACATATCAAACCTACGTAGTCCCATACTCCTAATGTGAGAAAGGAAAACATCTCTAGCAATAGGCTTGGTCAAAGGATCAGCCACCATTCTGCCAGTAGGTATATGCTTTATGGTCACCTCTCCTTGCGCAACTAAAGTTCTAATGAAGTGATAACGAAGGCCTATGTGTTTGGCCTTCCCATGATATTTGGGGTCTTTTACAAAATCTAGGGCAGCTGTATTGTCACAGTGAACAGTGACAGACTCGTCTGCATGAGCTGTAACCCCTAGAGCCTGTAAGAATGACCTCAACCAAACAGCTTCCTGGACTGCTGCTGAACAAGCAACATACTCCGACTATATCGTGGATAGGGCGATGCAAGTCTGTCTATCACCGCCCCAATCAGCATCGTTGTATCCTCTCAATCTCAAGTCTCCACCATGATAACACAAGACGAGATCAGCGGTTCCACGTAAGTATCGAAGAATCCTCTTCACTACATTCCAATGAGCGGGTCCAGGATTACTCTGATAACGACTCACCATTCCAACGGCAAAGCAGATGTCTGGACGTTACACAACATAGCGTACATCAGACTCCCAACTGCAGCCACGTAAGGCACTTTGGACATCCGATTCTTTTCCTCATCATTCTTTGGGCATTGGTCTGTGCTTAAAGTACACGCCTTGTCCATTAGAGTGTCTATGGGTTTTGAGTTATGCATACGGAATCGTTCAATGACCTTCTTGATATGTCTCTTGAGACAAACCGAGAAGTCTCTTTGGACGATCACGTATGATTTTAACCCCGAGCACATAATTAGCTTCTCCCATGTCCTTCATCTCAAAAGTTGAGGACAACCACTGCTTAGTGGCGACAATGGAACTCATGTCATTCCCAGCTAAAAGAATGTCATCCACATACAAAGAAAGGATCAGAATATTTTTCTTAGATCTTTTTACGTAAACGCAATGGTCTTGTTCAATCATTTCAAAACCTATAGAGGTAATGGCATGATGAAACCTAAAGTACCACTGCCTAGACGATTGTTTGAGACCATATATAGAACGTTTGAGTCGGCAAACTTTGCGCTCATGTCCCTTGACTTCAAAACCCTCAGGTTGAGCCATATAAATCTCTTCGTCTAGTTCTCCATTGAGAAACGCAGTCTTAACATCCATATGAAAAAGTTCTAAATCTTGCTGGGCGACAATAGCTAGGATCAGGCGAATCGAAGCAAATCTCACCACTGGGGAGAATGTGTCTTCATAGTCCACACCCCGATGTTGGGTATAGCCTTTCGCCACAAGATGTGCCTTATACTTGTAAATTGACCCATCTGCCTTGCGCTTGACTTTTAAAACCCACTTGTTTCCAACAATCTTGCGCCCTGGCGGAAGGTCAACCAACTCCCAGACCTGATTCTTCTCTATTGAGCTCAACTCATCTTTCATTGCAGCCATCCGCTTATTACTAGCAGGTGAAGATAAGGCGTCTTCCACAGAAGGGGGCTCATCTTCATCAGTTGGAGTGCAACATAAGAATTTCATCGTCAATCTCAAAATGATGACGTGGAACTCTTCCTCGTGCACCTCTACGCAATTGAGAATCTTGTTGTCCTGATGGTGTGCTCCCACTGTCTAGGATGCTCCCACTAGGTTGAAGATCACTTATACTATCTTCAGCGACAACGGGATGAAGAACTAATTCCCCACCTTCGTTTGGAGATGGTAAAGTGGCTTCAACTTCCTCTAACTCATAGAGGTTAAGACTTTTACTTGCGTCTCCAATGCTAGGAAAATCACTCTCTATGAAATTGACATCACGAGACTTTATTTCAGTCTTTCCATCATTTGGATGTTCACCATACATTACATAACCTTTAGAGTTTTCAGAATACCTCACGATGATACTCTTTTCAGCTCTAGGCCCTAATTTCCCATACTTATGAGAAGTACTGTGAACGTAACCTGCTGAGCCCCATGGGCGCAAATTATCCAAATTTGGCTTTTGGCCATTCCAAAGCTCATATGGGATGGGTTTGACAGATTGTGAAAGTACTCGATGAAGTATATAGGCTGCAGTCAAAAGAGCCTCCCCCAAAAAAGATATTGGGAGGTTTGCTTGCGCCATCATAGACCTAATCATGTCTAACAGTGTTCTATTCCTTCTTTCCACAACACCATTTTTTTGTGGAGTATTAAGAATAGTTAGTTGCCTGCGTATCCTTTTTTCCTCACAAAACTTCTTGAAGTGTTCGGACAAATATTCGGGTCCCCGGTCAGTGCGAAGTGTTTTTAAACTCTTCTCTTTCTGATTCTCAACATCTGCTACAAAGCGTTAAAAACAATTCAAAGCTTTATAGCAGTGAGATATCAGATACACGTAACCATATCGCGTATAATCGTCTATCAGTGTAAGAAAATAAGAGGCGCCATGGCGTGCCTTTACACTCATAGGTCCACATATGTCAGAGTGAACTAGATCAAGTGGCTGAGTTACTCTCATAGCCTTTCCAAAAGGCTTCCTGCATGCTTTACCGACCAAACAAGCCTCACATGTTTGTAGATTGACTCTTGCGAGTGGACCCAAAAGGCCTTCTCTAGCCAAACAAGTCATTCTATCTTAGCCTATGTGGCCCAATCTTGCATGCCAGGTGGTAGAATTATTCATAATATTATCATTCACCACATAAGAATAAGAGGACTGAGAATCAATTAAATCCAATTGAAAAAGACTATCCATGCAAAAACCATGTCCGAACAAAATATCATCCAAAAAGATGTCCAACTTATTACCCCTAAAAATAAAGAAAAAATCACTGTCTAATAAAGCAGTAACTGAAAGTAGATTAAGCCGAACAGTGGGTGCATATCGCACATCCTCAAGAATCAATGTGCGTCCAGTGCGCAACTTGAGCTGGTAAGAACCAACCCCTAGCTCCTCTTCGGAGCTATTGTTTCCCATGAAGATATGTTTGTTTCCCGTTGGAATCCGGTGATAATCTATGAATCCCTCTCTTGCGCTTCTTCATTTTTCCTTCCTTTGGCGCAGAAGTGCTAGCCTCGCCTTTCTTTCCTTTCTTACTTTGTCTTCCACACTTGCCATTTGCATTGTGCGATCCCTCTTAGGCAACATAAGTAAGGGTCTTATCAGCATCTCGAGTCTCGGCCTCAAGGATGACATGCTATGAAACATCAGAAAAGTTCTTGATGTTTTCACCGTGGGTCAATATATGTTTCCACTGTGGGTCAATATCTGTTTCATATTGGCTCAAGAGGCAGGAAGGGACCTTATGACAACTCTGACTTGCTGCTCATCTGTGAGCGCATGGCCAGCATCCCTTAGCTTACCAATCATATTGGACATCACCCTTAGATGTTCACTCATGGTATGCTTAGGGTCTTTTGTGTACTCCTCAAACTTAATCACAAGGCTACGAAGCCGCGTAGTTGAGGTTCCACCAAAAGAGAACTTGAGCTGATCCCATAAAGCTTTGCAAGTTGGAAGTTCATCATACTGCCCGATTAGATCATTTTGCAAGCTGCTCAACAAGGTGTAGTGCGCACTACGATCTTTCTAATTCTATTTCTGGTAGGCAGTGTGGTCTCTTAGGGGTTGCCCCTCAGTGGGCGCGACCATCCCTTTGGTCAAGTGCTCCTCGAGCTCTTGTTCGTTTAGCATGAATTTCATCTTTTTGTGCCAAACGTCATAATTATCTCCATTAAGTTTCTCACCCTTAACAAGATCAGCTATGACATTCTTGGTGGCCATTCTATTCACTACATTAGTTTGCGCAAAGAAAAAGAAAAAGAAAAAGACATTAATTATACATCCTTCTATTTATTTCAAAAAATTCAAATGAAAAATATAATCCTTCCTCACATCATGAAATCAAAAATTTGCTAAGCTCGTAATCATCTCCCATGTATGTGAGTTGAAAAAATACTTTCCAAGTAATTTTTTGCAATAAATTTCATCATCATATAAGCCACAATGTAATAAATCATCCACATGATAATTTAGAACAATATAATTGCACCATACAATAAAGTGTGCAAGGACTCCATTGAGCCCCATTGGCATTTTAATAACTTATGCTAAGAAAATTCTAGCTTGAATAATGTGCGTGCAAAATTACATCCCCGTACAAGGCTTTCTAGAAATATACAGAAAAATAATAGAATACAACATCTTTGAGAATCCTACTATAAACTACTCCAATAAAACAAATGGAGATGCCGCATAACACATTATTCTCGAAAGAATTTTCTTAAAATAAGAGTAAACACATAAATATAAGTTTCTTTAGAATGCCAATCTAATATCCATTCATTTAACCTAAAACTAGTATGCTCAATAACAAGTTAAAGGGTAATAAAATGGATGAATATGTCACATTCTCCTTCCAAGGAAAACGGGCATGAAGGCCTTGAAATTAGGTTTAAAAAAGTGTGGGCTTACCTAAGCCCAACAGATATACTTTAACAAAAATATTTAAATCATAACTCTAATCGAGGCAAGTAAATAAAACATAATTTATCTATGTCATATAGCTCTCCAAAAAAATAAAATATTTTTGCCCAAGAAGTGCAAAAATTTAATATTTACACATTATTCTTATTTTTGGGACCACATAAGTACCACAAAAAATATTTCCAAATGGCCAAAAAATGACAGATAAATTCTTAAAAATTGGCCAACAGTAAATTTATCCCTAATATACCCTCTGCAATTAAAGAAAAGATTCTGTGTGTATAAAATAAAATTTTAAAGCTAATTTCAATAGAAAACATCGTTTAAAAATTAAACAGAATACTTACAGAGGGTATAAAGGTAAGTTTTAACACCATAGAAAAAATCAGTGGGTCAAGATGGAGCTCCACTCGCCGACGGTGAGTGGAGCTTCATCTTGAACTGTCGTGTCTGTACACGCGTGTGCGTGGGGCTCGTGGAAGCTGCAATGTGAGGAGCGCGTGTGGCGCGTGCAGGGGCGTTGTGGTAGCCATGGCTGGCGCTGGGGGTGCGTGGCAGCAAGGCTTGGCACGCGCGGGTTCGGCGCTTAGGGCGAGGCTGCGGCTCAGCTTTACCGCGTGGCGTGCACTGTTCATCTTCTTTGTTGAAAAAACCCTAATTTTCAGCCGCCGTCGTGCCGCTATGCCAACTTCCAAAGGCCATATATGTAATGCCCCAGATTTTTGGGTGCTTGTGTAAAGAATAGTTAGAAAATTATACTGATTTTGAATTATGTAATGGACCTTACATAAATTGCTTGGAGTCCTTTAGTGAAGAAATTAATATTTAATAGTATTAGTGGCTAACATGATTGGATTAGGGAGACTTGGATTAGAATTTTAAGTCATATTGTGATTAAATCAGTAATGAGGTCTAGTAGTTGTATAATAATTACACTAGGAATAAGGATTTTAGTTGTTTTATAATTACACTAGAAATTGGGACTTCAAGTCATATTAGAATTAGATTAGCAAACTATATAAGGGAGAAGAAGACATAAGAGTCTTCATATATTTTTTTTTAGAGACAAAGGAGAGGAAAGAGAAAAGAGTCAAGTGCATTCTCTTGGATATTCAAGCAAAAAGACGGTAATTGATTCAAGATAAAGAGGAGATTCTTAACATGATATTGTTACTTTGAAGTAAAGATTTAAGATAAAGTGGAGATTATTGACATGATATTCGTTACTTTGAGGTAGGAGTTCTTACGCCATCTTTTCATTTTATACACGAGATCATTGTACTATGCTTTGATCCCCAAAAATCTATTTGTCTTTGAACGTATTGTTGATCATCAAGTTTATTTTTAACTTTACCCATAAAATTTGCTACTGTCTTATAACTTGCGTTAAGACGGTTCCTTATGTTTCATAATGCTAATTTCTTTTAGCGCTCGGTATTTAGTTTATCAATTCCATTCTCTGCTCATGGCCAGTGAGCCGGTCGTTTTAGAGTTCCAAACCTTCAAGGCCACTTCTCACGATTTTATTGGTCCTTACACGTTGTTTATACTATTGAACTTTTGTTTTCCAATCATTGCATTCCATCAAATTCGTCTTAACGTGTGAATTTCGAGTCTCCTTTGCCACGTGTCAACTTTCTGCCGGCTCTTTTTGATTATTAACAATTTACTTTCGCTTTCTCGATTTTCATGCATTTCTTTTCATCCAAAACTTCTTTTTGACGATATCTCATTCATTTGATCTCCGATTGAGATGATTTTTATTTCGTTAGATTCGTATTTTTGTTCTCTTCTATTTGAATCTACAATGACTATTTTTCGACTTCGAATGAATATTCACTATATTTATCAAATTGCTTTGTGGGTGATATTTGTGTTTGAAAGTCACTTTTAATTATCGTGACTTCTGTGTGACGCGCCGGCTGCGATATTCGACATGGTATAACCATGATTTGTGATACTTAATAATAAGCAATAGTGTATGTAAGACCCACAAGATTTTATAAAAATATTTTGATATTCGACTTATTGGTTATGTAACCCCTTTTTGGGTTGATTTGTTATTCGTGTTTGAATCGGTATTCGAATTATTGGTTATTTAACCTCCTTTTCGGTCGCTTCTATTATTTGTTTGTGAAATTCGATTGAGTTATCTGAATTCCTATTTATTGGTTCTATTTAATAACGCATATTTGTTTTTCGCTTTTGGTAACTCTCTTTTGGTCACTTTTGTTATTCGTTTCTAAAATTTGATTGAGTAATCTAAATTCTTATTTATTGGCTCTATTTGGCAACTCTAGTTTCGTATTCATTTTTGGCCCTCTGTGTGTAAGATCTTTTACTAGGCAATTCGTGCTCACCCCTTTGTCATTGCTTTCCCCTTCTAGGCCAAAAGTAGCATGAATGGAGAGATACTAGTGCAGCGGTGGAAATTGTTCTAATTTTTGATATTGAGAATAGAGCTTATGATTTCTTTAGACGAAATATTGGTCAGTTGATTTATATTCTTTTGGATTCAGATATTTAGTCTAAGAGACTTGTAATAAAGTTTTGAAATATTTTGGAATTAAGTTTTTGAAGGGATTATATATAAGTGTTGGATTATTTTTGGAGTTAAATATTTAAGATTTAGATAATTGTGTTTGTGGTATCCTAGATGCTCTGCTCTGCCTTTATAATAGTTATGTCATTGATGTGTGGATTTTGGTTTAAGAACGTGTTCGGACCCACGGGTTTGGGGCGTTACAGAATGGCATCAGAGCTTAGGTTTGAGATTCTGTAGACTCCTAAGCCTAAGATATATGTGATTGAGAATAGACCTTGAAAATATGGATTAAGTTTTGAAAATTTATTTCATATTGGAGCATAAGATTGAGATTTGGGCATATGCTCGGGATTTGGGTAGAGTACGCAATTGTAGAACGAATGTTACTTGCCTTTGGGATATAATTTTTTTAGTGTTAATCAAAGAGGATGATTGAAGGATAGGGCTATGATCTTTTGATGTCTATGAGTTGATATATCAAGTAGGGTACGAAAAAAGTTATGATTTTAAGATACAAGTGATACGGTGACAGATATTTTTGTAGTGAATTTGAAAGAAGGTGTTGGCATTACTAGATCCTTATGCCACTTTATTTATTTGTTTCGATATCGTTTTGTAAGTATCTAAGTGTTAAACCTAGAAACTCGAAACCACAGTTATATGTAGTTACCCTTATAGAAAACCTTGTGGTGGCCCCTGTGGTTTATAATTCTTGCCCCATTAGTATCGATGATAGAGATTTGACAGTTAACTTAGTTTTCTGGATATGAAACAATTCGATATAATTTTGGGTATGGACTGATTTTTTTCCAATCATTCTAAGATGGATTGTTTTAGAAAAGAGAATGGTTAAAGGATAAGGTTATGATCTTCTGGTGAATAGCTCTAATAGCTAGTAGCTATAGGCTACATTGTGATTGAGAAATATAAGTGATGTGGTAGACTAGAGAATTAAACTTTGGTGGATGTGAGATATTTGTGTGTAATTTTATTTTGGGTACTTTTAAGGTAGTACTTTTATCTATGATGGATTTGGTAATAGTTTGAGGTGGTTGGTTTTGAGGTATTAGAGTGGGCAGCGAAAGCATGGTGGTCTTTGGTGTGATGTGTAAGTGCGTATCAAATTAATTATCCATATTGGCTAAGTCAAAGTGGTATACTTTGAAGGTTGTTCGATGGACTTGGTTTCAATTTTGGTGTCAGAATAATAAAATAGATGGAGAAAATAGTTATCATTTGGTGACCTCATGATTTTGGTTAGTGAACTTCGTAGACGTTGCATCATAACATTTTTAATTGGGCCTTAGACATTGAGCTAGTGGTCTTGGCAATTAATGGAATACAGATAGAAAGATTGAGTTTGGTGCTGTCTTGAGTAACCGTGTTTTTGAAGTAGGAAGATGATTTTGGGTATAGAATTATGGAATTTGGTGTTGAAAATTTGATTAAGTATTATCCTATTTAAAAGGCTAGCTAATGGTGTGGTGATGCATTTGGCAGAAAGTGTGCCAATGAGCTTAGCAACTTTGTTACTAGTTAGTCTAAGTTGACAGCAAAATGTCATTTAGAGAGTATTGAGATGACTTTATTTGTGACTTTTTTTAAGCATAGATTTGATCACCTAGATACTAGTATATGGTTAAGGTGGCGATGAGAATGGAAGTTAGAACTCAAGATTTGGATCTCGTAAGATGCAAGTCATATGACATATTTCTTTTTTTTTTTAGTACTTGGTACACTCAAGCATGAAGTTTAGCGTATTTTTATTCGGCAGATTATGCAAAGGGTATGGTTTGATGTATTATCAAAGTAGCACAATGGAAGCGTTAGGAATTGGAGATTGATTTCAGTTGATGTTTATGTGTTGAATTTGAGTAGACTAATTTGGGTCATTATATTTTGTATGCTAGATAAGTCATAAATACTTCGAGGTTAAAATTTCATTCAAAAGTAAAAGAATGCAGGAAATTATTTTTGATGATAAGGAGCAAGGATTCGATTGAGATACTTGCTAACTTGTACATTCGAGAGATTCTTAGATTGCATGGAGTGCCCTTGTCCATTGTGTCAGATAGAGACCCGAGATTTACTTCCTGTTTTTGGAGTAGTTTACAAGAGGGCATGGGTACAAGGTTGAATCTTAGCATAGCTTTCCATCCACAGACCGACGGACAATCTGAACGGACTATACAGACATGGACGCTATGCTTCGTGGCTGTGTTTTAGATTTTTGAGGTAATTGGGACAGTCGTCTACCATTGATTGAGTTTGCTTATAATAATAGTTATCATACTAAGCCTTCAGGTGGCACCATTTGAGGCTCTCTATGGGAGAAGGTGTCGATCATCTATATGATGGAGCGAGATTGAGGAAAGGAAATTGATGGGCCTAAAACTTGTCCGGATTACTGCAAACAAAATTCTTGTGATTAGAGAAATCGTGAACTCAAATTTAATGTTGGTAATCATGTGTTTTTTTACGAGTTTCTCCATGGAAAAGTGTGTTGAGGTTTAAAAAGAAAGGGAAATTAGCTCAGAGATATATTGGACCATTTGAGATCTTGGAAAAAGTTGGTACACTTGCTTATCGTCTAGCTTTACATCCTAACTTGTCAACACATACATAACGTCTTTCATGTTTCGGCCTTGGGGAAGTATGTCTTCGACCCCTCTCATGTTTTCAGTTCTAGCCTACCCAAGTTAAGCATGATTTATCCTACAAGGAGCAAACTGAACGCATCTTAGAACACAATAAGCATGTGATACGCTCTAAGACGATGGCTATTATGAAGGTGTTATGGCACAACCACTCTGAAAAGGAAGTTACTTGGGAACTCGAGGAAGTTATACACAAAAAGCATCCCCAACTTTTTGATAATTAAGGTACGTTCAATTCCAAGGACGGAATTATTTTTAGGGGGGGGGGGGGGGAATTGTAATACCCCGGATTTTTGGGTGCTTGTGTAAAGAATAGTTAGAAAATTATACTGATTTTGAATTATGTAATGGACCTTACATAAATTGCTTGGAGTCTTTTTAGTGAAGAAATTAATATTTAATAGTATTAGTGGCTAACGTGATTGGATTAGGAAAAAGAAAAAGAAAGGATATTTTGACTTGGATTAGGATTTTAAGTCATATTGTGATTAAATTAGTAATGAGGTCTAGTAGTTGTATAATAATTACACTAGGAATAAGGATTTTAGTTGTGTTATAATTACACTAGAAATTGGGACTTCAAGTCATAATAAAATTAGATTAGCAAACTATATAAGGGGGAGGAAAACATAAGGGTCTTCATATAGTTTTTTAGAGACAAAGGAGATGAAAGAGAAAAGAGTCAAGTGCATTCTTTTGGGTATTCAAGCAAAAAGACGGTGATTGATTCAAGATAAAGAGGAGATTCTTGACATGATATTGTTACTATGAAGTAAAGATCTAAGATAAAGTGGAGATTATTGACATGATATTCGTTACTTTGAGGTAAGAGTTCTTACGCCATCTTTTCGTTTTATACACGAGATCTTTGCACTATGCTTTGATCCCCAAAAATCTATTTGTCTTTGAATGTATTGTTGATCATCAAGTTTATTTTTAACTTTACCCATAAAATTTGCTACTGTCTTACAACTTGCGTTAAGACGGTTCCTTATATTTCATAATGCTAATTTCTTTTAGCGCTCGGTATTTAGTTTATCCGTTCCATTCTCTGCTCATGGCCAATGAGCCGGTCTTTTTAGAGTTCCAAACCTTCAAGGCCACTTGTCACGATTTTATTGGTCCTTACACATTGTTTATACTATTGTATTTTTGTTTCCCAATCATTGCATTCCATCAAATTGGTCGTAACGTGTGAATTCCGAGTCTCCTTTGCCACGTGTCAACTTTTTGCCGGCTCTTTTTGATTATTAACAATTTACTTTCGCTTTCTCAATTTTCGCGCATTTCTTTTCACTCAAAACTTCTTTTTGACGATATCACATTCATTTGATCTCCGATTGAGCTGATTTTTATTTCGTTAGATTCGTATTTTTGTTCTCTTCTATTTGAGTCTACAATGACTATTTTTGGATTTCGAATGAATATTCACTATATTTATCAAATTACTTTGTGGGTGATATTTGTGTTTGAAAGTCACTTTTAATTATCGTGACTTATGTGTGACGCGCCGGTTGCGATATTCGACATGGTATCACCATGATTTGTGATGCTTAAAAATAAGCAATTGTGTATGTGAGACCCACAATATTTGATAAAAATATTTTGATATTCGACTTATTGGTTATGTAACCCCTTTTTGGGTTGATTTGTTATTCGTGTTTGAATCAGTATTCGAATTATTGGTTATTTAACCTCCTTTTCGGTCGCTTCTGTTATTTGTTTGTGAAATTCGATTGAGTTATCTGAATTTCTATTTATTGGTTCTATTTGATAACTCATATTTGTTTTTCGTTTTTGGTAACTCTCTTTTTGGTAACTTTCATTATTCGTTTCTAAAATTTGATTGAGTTATCTAAATTCCTATTTATTGGCTCTGTTTGACAACTTTAGTTTCGTATTCGTTTTTGGCCCTCTGTGTGTAAGATCTTTTACTGGGCAATTCGTGCTCACCCATTTGTCGTTGCTTTCCCCTTCCAGGCCAAAAGTAGCACGAATTGAGAGGTACTAGTGTAGCGGTGGGAATTGTTCTGGTTTTTTATATTGAGAATAGAGCTTATGATTTCTTTAGACGAAATATTGGTCAGTTGATTTATATTCTTTTGGATTCAGATATTTAGTATAAGAGACTTGTAATAAGGTTTTGAAGCATTTTGGAATTAAGTTTTTGAAGGGATTATATATAAGTGTTGGATTATTTTTGGAGTTAAATATTTGAGATTTAGATAACTGTGTTTGTGGTATCCTAGATGCTCTGCTCTGCCTTTATAATAGTTATGTCATTGATGTGTGGATTTTGGTTTAAGAACGTGTTCGGACCCTCGGGTTTGGGGCGTTACAATATCTCTCTCGTTTTTAAGCCAAATAATGCGTGCGATATATTGTTGGAAGGCTTATACGACATAGATCAATTATGTGTCAACCAATTATGATAAAAATTTAATATCATGCTCCGAATTTGAGTCCCAAAACTCAAAAAAACTACAATTTTCTTGAAAACTAAAATCATGATTTTTCACAAATCATGCATCCAAAAATCACGAAATTTTATGGAGTTCATCCTCAACATTAGAAGAACAAAACCATATAATTATTTTTTAGAAAAACATGCTCAAAAAATTTTGAATTTTAATAATAGGTTTCATTCACGTATCCGGAAAAAATCGCAACATACACATAATTTATTCTAGCATGTTAAAGGCGAATCAACAAGTAATCAAGTTCTGGTACCAATGTTGAATAACAATTAATGCGCTACCACGTAACACGTAGTGGGTTCGAAAATATACCGTATGAAGTCTCCGAATATTTCGACGATGGATTCTTGTTGTTACAAGCCTCCAATACGCTTGATCTTTTTCGCATGTACGAAAACGGCTACTAGAGTTGAGTTTTTCGTCCACGAATCAAATCCTAGAGCCTGATGATTGCTCTAGAGAGAGTGCTATAGAGAGAGGGATTGTCTTGTGACTTATTATTTGTCACTTATGATTTTCTTGGGATATCTCTAGCATTTATAGAGATAGTATTTAGAGACAAGCTTTACCTCAAGCACTTAGGAAATAAAGTTATATTTATCTCAAATACCTATGAGATAAATATTGTATTTATCTCAAACACTTAGGAGATAAATATCCTGTAAATAACTGTAATTATCCAGACTAACAAATACACATTATCTGTTAGTAGGCGGATAATGGGTCCACTGACCCAATTTATTAACAATATGAAATTTCATATGTGACCATAAGTTAATGATCGGTATACTAATGCTAATAATCTGCAGTGCATTACATGTAACTGTACACTTGTGAAAATTTATCTTTTGACCTCTATTGTTAATTCTTCATATTAACCAATGATCCTGTTGGCTTGTTCTAGAGCTAATATAGGTATTATAACACTCAAGCAAGTGATTTTATGGAGACAAAACAATCTGCTTTTGAGCTGATTACAGAGCGGTAGAAACAGGAAAATTCTACTGGTTTGTTTTTCAGCTGGGACATGCTCGATCTTATTATAACACACACAATCTGATTTTAGCACTCATGCTAAAACCTCATCTTTGCACTAATAGCAGCCTAACAGGAGGCTACATGCAAGACACAACCTAATTCAACTCGTTAATTACACAAAAGACAGTTAACAAAATTGACTAACACTAACAAATGGCACCACTTACATCGCAACATTCTCCACCTAATGTGGTGTCATTGACCCCAAGCCCTTCTCTGAATTTCTTGAACTTTTATTTTAGAAGTTCCTTGATGATAAATTAGTTGCTAGCAGTGGCGGGTCGTCAAGTGTTAAGTGATGGAGGTAAGTCAGTTGGTGGTGTTTACAGTTGCAGCTAAGGCATCAAAATCAGGTACATAAGGTGGTGATGAAGATGGAGGTGGAAGACGGTAGTGGCCGGGGAAGTGGTGGAGACCGGTGGATTGTGCGTATGTGCAGGGTGTGTGTGGTTGTTGGTGGTGGGTGGTGGGGGAAGGGGTGTTGGGTTTGATGGGCGGCAGTGTGGGGGAGCGCTGTCTTCTCGGTGTTTGCCCTTGACAGTTTTGTCTTCAAGTCAGGAATTTGGACGAAAGTACTTTTATGACCTCTTTGAAACTCCAGATCCTTAATTGTAAAAATTAAAAATTTTGACCCTCAAGTGAGATTTCCGCGTGCTTTTGTGGTACGAAAGTGTATTACCCAAATCTTATATTATTTAAAAACTAATTCTAAACATTCTAAAACTTCAAACCAATATACTAACTTTTTAAGACTTAATTTTGATTATTATATCCCTAAAAAGGAGTCTCTAACGCAAAACTAAAATCCAAAGTTCGTGAAACAGATTTAACATGTGAGATTTAGAACAAAACAAGTGATGTACCACTTGATTTGGTTTATTTTATTGTAAGATATATCGTTATTCAAAGATCACTCTTTGGCCTTTATAGACGCCCCAAACTATACAAGGGGAGCAGAAGGTCATCCAGAGCGCCTTGCTATGAGAATCTAGCTTCGCGAATGCTATCTATACTATATCTAACAATTCTTTCGGTGCATAAAAATAGGCTTCGCGAATGCTATCTATACAATATATAACGACTGAACAAATGGTTTTATAAGTATTAAATAACTATAGAAATTCGATGGGGGTGGGATTCACTAATTATTTGATTGTTGGCGGGTCTCTTTGTATACTTTACCCGGAAAGAAGAGGGCTCAATGATTATTCTTCCGTCGGAATCAATAAAGCAAAAATGTTGGTAAAGAGGGATCACATAAAAACTTCTTCCGAGGAATGGGTCAGACTGGGTCACCAGGTTACAAAGCCAAAGAATCAACATTGACCTTCTCTATAAGAGCTTGTCCGTGCTTTCCTTGTCTTTCCTCCTTTTTCTTCTCACCCTTGGGTCCCGCCCTCTTTGGTCTGTCAAGATGATAGCTTGGATATGTTACAGGACGGGGGCGGGCTTGGAAGGGGGAATTATTGAAGTGTCCCGGGACTTGCCTGACGCTTGGCTTAAGCTAGCTGAGCGAGCAGTCAGCGCAACGTTGAAGTTGAGAAATTCTATGGCTTTCTACAGAATAAGTGGAAGTACCTAGATGGGATCACAAACAAAATGGCAGTCCGACTGGGAGAGCCGATGAGAATTGATGAAGCCGAAGAACAGCTCAGTAAGAATAAAAGAAACTCGGTCATTACCGGCCTAGCTCCATCAACAATGGCTCATGCCTTTAGCTAGAAGGAGGAGGGTAGCCAGTACGCTACCATTTATTTTAGGGCTAATTACACCTATGTCCCTGAGGTTAGGGGTAATTACAGTCAAGGACACAAAGTTTCAAAATGTAACATTCCGTGACTAAAAGTGTTTCAAATGTATCACCCGTGTCCATCCGTCAGGGTTCCGTCCAAAAAGTATACCTTTTTTATGATGTCATCGATACGTATTTTTAAAATGATAATACTACCCCTTGTACTGTATGTACTGTATATTTTTTAAAATTTTTTTATATTAAGATATCAAGCCTTAATTAAAGATCAAGGTAATTCAATTCAATCTTCAACTCAATTAGGGTTTCAAAACCCTAATTTACAAACCCTAATTTTCAAAACCAATTAGGGCTTCAATTCAATCTGCAATTCAATTCAATCTTCAACTCAATCTGTAATTCAATTCAACTCAACCGCCGAAGGTTGGGATGCAGCGCCGGGGACGGGGGAGGAAGGTCAGGGTGCAGTACTGGGGATAAGGAGGGAAGATGGGTTGCAGCGCAGACGGGGAAGGGGGATGAAGATGCTTCATCGAGCCTCTACAAGCATCACGTCGAAGCCACGGTGCTGCCACACCACTGCAACTGCCGAAGCCATGGTGCTGCTACACCACTGCAACCGCCGAAGCCACGGTGCTGCTACACCACTGCAACCGGCGATCAACTCCGGCACTCATTTCGATCGACCAGTGAAGGAGACGCCGGCGACGGGGAAGGGGAAAGGGAAAGGGGAGGGTGGGGGCGACGGGGAAGGGGAAGGGTGGGGGCGACGGGGAGGAGGAAGGGGTAGGGGGAGGCACAAGCGAGTGCGCACGCGGGGGGGGGGGAGACAATAAAAATTAGGGTTTCATGTGGTCCCAGGGGCAAATCAGGATTTCAACTTTTATTTAGGGGCAACTTGGTCTTTTTGTCAGAACCGTTAAGTATTTTGGTATTCCGTTTGTCAATGGACATAAGTGTTACATTTTGAAACTTTGTGTCTTCGCGTGTAATTACCCCAAAACCTCAGGGACATAGGTGTAATTTGTCCTTTATTTTATTAGGAAGAGGCAGAAAAGGGAGATACCATTCAAGATCACCAAGTGGAAGATCATATTAGATTAATTCATCGATTGGAGTTACAATAGGGGATAAACTTATGCCAAATCCAAGAGCTCCGCGATTCGATCAGAGTCCCCTTACTGAATTGCTCACTAAATGAGCATTCTCAATATTATGCCTTGAAGAGGACTCGAACCTCCATACTTTTTAGCACAAGATTTTGAGTCTTGCATGTCTGCATTTCACCACCAAGGCATCTTGAAAATGAATCGTATCATGTAAATATGACATCTATCTAGCATGATGTATGTAATATATGACAAATGTGGAGTATTTCTATTGATTGATTATTTGGAGAATGCCAATTCGTAAAATTTGTAATAAGAGTAAAAGTAGTAAATCTAATAGTTAAAAAATGATTTAAAGCAGGCGAGTAAACATATTAACATATTTAATGGTCTTCAAAAATAATTTTAGATTGGGTCCTTAGTTTTAAATTTACTTAAATTTCCAGGAATAAAGAGGGCTATATTAGTGAGCCTTATATCTTTTAATAACTAGTTCTAATACTCTTCCTAATCAATATATTTATTTATTAGGACTTGATTTTTGCCATTGTATCCTTAAAATCTATCTTTCAGATGAATCAATATATCTGAAAAATGAAAATAACATTTAAATTTAGGAAACGAAAGTGATTTTAACTCAACAATTTGTTTAAATGTATTTTATGTTATTGTATGTACATGTATTTAAGCGCACACATATATCCAACATAATCATTGTAAGTAATTATCTACGTAATTTATAGTTTTAACAAATAAATTATAAGCCGGTTTTTTATAAGACCATCTGACCAACAAAGAAAAAATGTATCTATGTAATTTTACAAAACTTATGGTCAACTAATATAGGAAAAAAAACTTATTTTTGACACTGCCGCCCTAACGATCAATAAAAATACTCCTTTTTAATAGATTAAAGTTATATTAAAAACTAAATAATCAGTAGTTTTTAGACTATTTTTTATTCCAACTAAATCGATTATTAATCGTGTGACGATTGTTGTGTGAATTCAATAAAGGCATTTTGGTTTAAGCTCCACATCACTATTATTAATCTCGTATTGGTAAGGATATATGTTAAACTGTAGTAGGTCATTGTCGTTTATATTTTTCTATAACATGACAAAATTTGAAACATAAAAGTTACATTAGATACCGTAAAAGAATATCCATGAGAAAGTAATAGTTAAGGCGTTTATCGAACGTAAGGACTATAGTTCAGTACAAATAATAGTCCTAAAAGATGTCCAAAGCAGATTCAAACTTTAAGCTCTACTTAATCAGTGTCCTTACATATTAGGTCTTAGTTTTGATTATTAACACCTCAAAAAAACTAAAGAACAAGGACGCATCATCTTTACCGATTGAACGTATTCACAACATGCATTTACAAAATATTCGATAGTATTTGGTCAATCTTGTTTCTCCATATGCTTACCAAATCAGAATTAGCTATTACGCACAAGGACATTATTCATTGATATTTCATCACAATGGTTAATTTACTTTGTTAAAAGAAAGTTCACCCATCTAAAAATAAGCGTGACTATCTTTGATGAAATAATCATGCAAATATAGATTGTGCAATAGGTTTTATTATGCAATTAAAGTTTTTAAAGTTGATTGTTGATAATAGGACTGTCTCGTGTTGACACGGATTTTTGAGCTTATTAAAACATAAGGATCTTGAGCCAATTGAGCCACGAGAACATTTAGCAGTGAAAAGCAGCCGTGCCCATTAGCTCTTTGTGGTACCTTGTATCTAAGCTTGGGCTTATGGTTAATTGGGATGACTAAAGTTGCACTTTTAGCTATCATTGTCATTTGATGAGACTTATAGTATTACCGACGTTTTCATGGTGCCGGGTGGAGAATTAAGGGAGTAAAATATAGAGATAGCATCGCATTTATATCATTTTGTGACCATAAGGAAAGACCATTTCTAGCATGGTGAAGCCCGTGGTTTAATAGTATTGATATTTGATGCATTTTCATTGGTGGGTTAACTAGTGTCATTGGTAAACAAAATAAAACATTTTAATTATTGTTAATAGTAGAAGCATTCAATAATCAGGTTTAATAGTATTGATATTTGACCATATATGGTTGCTGTGCGTCATTCCAAATAGAGTTGAAAAAGAAACCCAAAATCATGGCATTGCATGGCAGTTTATACCTACCGATGATGGAGCTAAGTGGGTCCGTAAAACAATTTGAGTCAATGGGTATGTAACACAATTTGATGGATAAGACATTCCAAAATACAAAAAAGGCAATTTGAGTCAGATGGGTATCTAAAACCAATTAAGAATGCAAGAGGCAAAGTGGAGAGGTTGTTATTAAAGGCTACAACCATTAGTGTGGCTTCCACTATGACGAGAAATTTGTGTCTGTTACCCGCTAGAAATTATAAGTTTTGTTGTTTATTTGGTAGCACAAAATGGTTGAAAAATTCATCAAATTTCATGAAATTGACATTCTTGAAGAGAACGTGTCTGTTTAGCAACCCATGGGATTTGTTATGGAAGGGCAAATCAATGCGTTTAACCAGAGATTCAATGTATGATAACGAGACCATAAGAGACTAGAATTGTTTGGGCTCAAATGAATGCATTTATTCTTTTTCTTTGCTACATGCACCCTGGATCAAGCAACAACGAGAGTTAAAAGTTGAAAGAACCCAAATAAAAGTGAAGTCCTCAAATATATATGTGTGTGTGTGTGTGCGCGCGCTTCCATCCGGAAGGAGTTCCTCAAAAAGCTTTATGAATTTATCTATTTGCGTTTTTGCCTGAAATTTGTGGAACCAACCTCTTGCATAGAAGTGTTTGTGTATTTTTCACTGAAAACAGTCTTATTTTATGTTATTCCGCAAATTTGTTCATAAGAGAATCTCGCGGAAACCAATTTTACCACATGAAGATACTTTCTTTTGTTTCTCGCATAATTGGACCTAGAGGTTGTTTAGTGAATGCTTTGTATTTCTATAGATGTATGGTCATCTTTATCGATATATATGCATAAGATGGGAGACTTGAGACTAGGGATGGCAATGGGGCGGGTCGGATGCGGATCTGCTACGATCCGAACCCGCCCCGCTACCCCTGAAATCCCACCCCGCCCCGCACCGGGTTCTAAAACCTTAATACCACATCCGACCCTAGCATACTTTAGAAAACCCAACCCCGCCCCGCCCCGCCATGCCATTCTCTCCTTCTTCTAGCATATTTATGTTTTCTACCAAATTGCTAAGCCATTCTCTCCTTCTTCTAGACATAGGATTGTCAATTCACTGTTAAAAGTTAAAAAATTAAAAGAAGGGGAAGGAGAACCGACCTGTGTCAGCAGAGGAAGTGAGGGACTGAGTGAGAGAAGGAGAAGGAGGAGCGCGGTGGCTGGGCGAAACGGCTGGCCGGAGTCACCGAGAAGGAGGAGAAACGGCTGGGCGGCACTGCGGCAGTCGGCAGAGGGAGTGAGGCCGTGAGGGAGTGAGTGAGAGAAGGAGAAGGAGGAGCGCGGTGGCTGGGCGAAACGGCTGGCCGGAGTCACCAAGAAGGAGGGGAACGGCTGGGCGGCAGCGGCACTGCAGCAGTCGGCAGAGGGAGTGAGGCCGTGAGGGAGTGAGTGAGAGAACTGAGAAGTGGAACTTTTAGGGTTTATAGTGATGTATATATAGGTAAGGATGGACGGCTAGGATTAAATCAAGGTAATGGTTAAAATAGCGGGGCGGGTGAGGGTCGCGGGGCGGGTCGGATACCGAGGCGGGCCAGATGAAATACCACACCCGACCCTAACCCGCTGCGGATTTAAAAAAAAAACCATACCCGCCCCGTGATCCGGTCAAAGTCAAAATGACCCGCTCCTATCGGACCGGGGCGGGGCGGGGATCCGCCGGTTGCGGGTTGGATTGCCATCCCTACTTGAGACATTGCTGTAAAGGGCAAGGGACTGCTCTGGTGAGCTGAGAAAGGTAGAAGAGAAAAAGTTGACGTAGCCAAGGAATGTGAGTGACTGGTAGTGTGAATTTGCCACAAGTGGTTGGCATGATTGCAGGCTAGCTGTTCAATTTCGTGGTCTAAATGAGTGTGACCTAATTAGAATTTCAAATGACCCGACCCAATTGATTAATTAAAAGGTAAGCATGGTTTGCTTATTCTGTGATTTAACTGGATATATTTATGTTGATTCTGATTATTTGCTTCTCGGTATATGTTTAGTACGTTGGTTGCTCTTGTGGCCATGCACACAGCTTTTATCATTTCTGCCGTTGATTCTAAGCGAACCCTCAAGTCTGTACACCTAAAAGGGAATCTAGAAACCTGAGCTTGGATGGGCAACGACCTTGAAATGTTTGATTTCTTTCGGTTTCTAGATGGACGTTACACGAGATATGTTTTCATCTATACACTATCAACTGATAATGTAATATTAGTTGGTCGTGTAACATCCACTTTTATTGAGAAGTACTTTCTTAGCGACAATGTATTCCACCCTATTTACATTACTATTTTTCCAACATATAGCTAAAAGTGCATGATGAAATTCAAAATGGTACCAGAATGTACCCTTTTACAGGCAAAACTAGTGCATTCTCCGGTATTGTGTTCGTAAATATATATAGCGCTAAGTGTTGCTCCCTATGTAGGGTTCAAGATAAGCAGTGATACTTAAAGATTACTTACGTGTCATTCTAATAAACTAAAAGATAAACTCAACTGCTAAAGTTACCTTGCATATGAGACGACCCTTTCAAGTTGTTGCCGTCGAGATACAGGTCTTTGAGAGATGAGAAGCCATGAAGAGAGGATAGTATGCTGTTATCTAACTGATTATTGTCCAAATTTAGCTCCTCCAGATTTCTCAAGTTCAATGACAGGTTTCTAAAACCACCAGTAGAATCTGAAAAATATTGAATGAGTTATAAGTTGTTGCAAAATTTGAAAATACATAGAAACGGAAAAATAGTTATGATAAGTCCCGCGAGTGGACCATCCACCAAGTCTAGCTTTCAGCTTGAAGAGCTTGGATTTCCCATTCTTCCAATCTATGCCCAAACTTTGTTACTGAAAAAGGCTTACGTGGCAAAAGCACTCTCCAACTATGGCAAGATTGAAATTTCCTCCGGGATACTTTATTTTTGGGCAAAAGCCACCCCTAAGACAACCAGTGTTACAACCATAAGTGTGGATTCGACTATGATGATGAATTTGTATCTTTACCCACGAAGAACCATAAGATTTATTGTTTATTTGGTGGCACAAAATGGTTAAAAATTTCATCACATTTCATAAAATTGACATTCTCGACTGGCTTTCTTGAAGAGGAGGTGTATGTTTAGCAACCCATGGGGTTTGCTATGAAAGAGCAAATGAATGTATTTATCTTGAGATTCAATGTACGATAACGAGACTATAAGAGATTAAAATTGTTTGGGCTCAAATGCATGCATTTATGTTGTTTTCTTTTCTACATGCACGTCGATTCAAGCAGCAATGAGAGTTGAAACTTGAAAGAATCCAAGTGGAAGTGAAGTCCTCAAACATACAAAGGCATATATGTGTATGCTTTCACAGGGGTGGATCACCCCCGTGTCCCCGCGGTGTGTGTGGGGGGGGGGGGGGGGGGGGGCACTGCACCCCTCGATTTTTGTGAACTTCTTTTATGGTTCCTTAGATAATATACAAATATATTTAAAATATTTATAAAAATTCCACTATATTGTAATATTAATTTACTAGGTTTTCATTTTATTGTGTTTTTTACTCTTTGTGCCACCGACTACCATAGCCTTTGTCTTCGTCATTTTCTTACTCTATCTTCATTCTTCCAAATTCTGAATTTGCTCGACGGGTGGGTCTTGCAGAGCTCCCTTCTGCCTGGTCAGAGAAGGGCAATCACTCATTCTTAAAACCAGCGTTCTTAAGACCAAAGAGTCGGCGGAAAAGGCACCGTCGGATCACTAAGGCCGACTTTCGTCCCTAGTTTGTTAACTTATACTTGACTAATGTATTGATACAATTGATAATCACATGTATAATATATCTATATTGTAAGAATTAAGCGTCTTTCATGCAAAATTAGTAGTTTATTGTTGACTAACCATATCAAGTTAAATAAATTATTATGCATAGTGAAAATATATTGTTAATAGTCAAATTGAACAATTTATTTTGTATTTAATGAGTTTAATAGTGACACTAAGTATAATGCGTTTTTTATTATTCATCTTTTATGTAAACTTGAATCTTCTTAAATCTTTTATGTTAGGCATCAAATTTTTTTTATAATTTTTTGGCACCCTCGACAAGATTTTCTTGATCCGCCCCAGATTTTCTAGTTGTGTTTTTGTTTGAAATTTGTGGAACCAACTTCTTCGTAATGGAACTACCTGTGATATTGTTTCAATAAAAGCGGTCTGTCTGTGTGCTTATTCTGCAAATTACTGTATTTCATAAGAGAACTTCTCTTAAACCAAATTTACCACGTGAAAAATCTCTCTTTGTTTCTCGCATAAAGCGGTCTGTGTGTATGCTTTGTACTTCTATGGTTGTACGTACATCTCTATCAATATCTGTGCATGAGACGGGAGACTTGAGACATTGCTTTAAAGTGTTGGGGACAGCTTTGGTGAGCTGATAAAGGTAGAAGAGGAGAAATTGACGTGGCCAGTGAATGTGACTGATCACTGGTAGTGTGAATTTGCTGTCGGTAAGTGGTAAGATTGTGGGCTGTTCAATTTTGTGGTCTAGCTGAGCATGATCTAATTTGAATCTCAAGCCAACTTAATCGATTGACTAAAAGGTTTTCGTATTTAATTGCATATGTATGTTTATTTTGATCATTTGCTTCTCGATACGTTTGTAATATGTTGGTTGCTCTTCGACTTCACAGTTTTTATCATTTTACAGTAGATTATATTTGTAGGTCGTGTGACATGCACTTTTATTCAAAAGTACTTTTTTAGCAACAAAGTGTTCCTTCCTATTTTTGCTAATATTTTTTCTAGATGGACTTTATAGGAGTTACTTTTTCATCGGTACTGGTAGTGTATTATTTTTAGGTTGTTTGACATGCAGTTTTGTTGAAAAGTACTTTATTAGCCACAAAGTGTTTCACCTTGTTTATGTTACTGTTTTATATACAACTAAAAAAGCACGATAAAATTCCAAGTAATACTTTCACAGGCAAAACTAATGGGCAGTATTTGCATATAGGGATAGGACTAATTGCCACCCTCTATGTATGGTTAAATGTAAGTAGTGATACTTGTAGATTGCTTACATGCCATTCCATAAACTGAAGAGAAACTCATCTGCTAAAAGTTACCTCGCATATGAGACGACCCTCCCAAGTTGTACCTCTGAGGTTCAGGCTCCAGAGAGAAAGTCCATAAAGAGAGGATAGAATGATGTTACCTAATTGAGTATCAGTCAAATCTAGAACCTCCAAATTTGTCAAGTTTAATGATAGATCTCCAGAACCACCATTAGAATTTGAAAAATATCGAATGAATTATAGGCTATCTCAAACTTTGAAAATACTTGTGATAAGTCGATCATCCACCAACCAGGGTTAGCTGACCTGTTAAGCGTACAATTGCAATACAAATAACTCGTGGGTTACTCTTACAATAATAATTTAAACTACCCAATACAAACCATAGCCCAACGCAAACTAACCAACGTAAACTCCACCTACTCCGAACCCCCGCCCCCACCACACCCTAGCTCTCCACCACCACTTCAAATCCCCAAGTCCCCCTCCGATCCTTCTCCTCTTCTACCACCGAAGAAGCCGCCGCCGTGTGCCACCTCAGATCGAGCCCCCGCTCCACACCCTCCGCCGCAGTCACAAAGCCCAACGCCTCCCTAACAGGACCTCCGCCCTCATCGGCCCCCGCCTCAACCTCCAACCGCGTCCAGTCCCTTGTCGCCTGCAGCCTGTTAGTCCGTCTTCCACCACACATCCACCGTCTTCTCCTGCAACCCCAGCATCGCGTCCACTGTGGTGATGATAGTGGAGGTGGTGGACTTGCAGTTCTGACGGTGGAGCGGGTGGAAATTTTGATGGATCAGGTAGCGGCAACGAAGGACCACTGGTCTGGGTTTGCGTTTCAATTAACCAAAATTGCTCTTGCTTAAAATGTTTGGTGTTGCAAAATTATCCCCTGATGCAACGGAGACACTATCTCTGTGTCAAGAAGAAATGTCAAATGTGTCAAGAAGACACTCTTACCTTTCTAACTGTCGAAGGTTTTTTTGCCGCTTAAGTCTGAATTAGAGAACGAGCACTTCTAAGTGTAAAAGGTTCGCCTTGTTGAGATATAGAAAAACAATACTATATGATGACACTCTTTACCTTTCAAATGAATGGAGTCGTTCAAATGGTTACTTGATAGGTCTAAACTTCTAAGAGATGCCAGGCCATTGATGGATGATAAGACGCGGCTGTCCAAGTTATTGAACCTCAAATCAAGCACCTCCAGGTTTCTCAACTTCGACAATTGATTTTCAACACCTGCAAGAAAAAGAACAGACGTTGAAGACATTTTCAGATTTCTTACCCTTGTCTTAAATATAATTCTTGCAAATCCACGGCCTAAGAAAGTTCATGCAAGTTAATTAAATTCTTAATGAAACGTAAATGGCAGACCTTCGTCGTTAGTGCATATAAGCAGTTTATTGAATGACAAGTGGAGATCTGTAAGCGATTCAAATGGGCGAAACAACGATGCATTCAAACACCAATCGCCTAACTCGTCCAGCCTTTTATTGAAAAGGTCAAGTGCGATTACAGAACGCGTGACCTCATGGCAGTCAATTCCATCCCAGTGACAACAATCGCTGGTATTGTCGTCTTTCCACTCTGGCAAAGAAGTTCCGTTGGGATGGTTGATGGAAGCTTTGATCTGCAAAAGAGCAAGTCTCTCTGCCTCTAGACACCCATGACATCTACTCATAGCCAAAGCCAAGATCACCCATGACAGTAGTCTTAAAACAATATTTCCAAACTCCATTTATTTATGAAATAAAAATAGACTTCAGAAGGTGCTACTTCTCTGCAGCTGAGCCGCTTGCTCTTATAACTTCAACAGGAGTATGAACCACGCTCTAAGCAGGACTATTACTGATAAAGAGTTGTTGATTTTTCCTCTTCTCTTATCAACAGGCGACTAAGTGGAAAGCATAGTTGTGAGTAGTTTATCCCCAAGCATAAATGTTGGGTCCCCTGGACAAAGACAGGGATAGGATTTTCCAAGCAATCACATGGGGATGGAGTGGAAGACCCGTCCACTGAACAAAACTAAATCTTAGTTTGTAACCAGGCATAATTGAAATTGATATCTATGGTCATTGACACTTCAGTTGCATTGGTTTTTGTTTCCTTTGTACTTGGGCCGCCACGGCCACACTTAATTATTTTCATTATCCGCATGTAAAAATATTCTTTTTCACCTTAAAATTGTAACGACGCACATAAGAAAAAAAAAATTAAGTTTCTTGTGACGCTATCTTAATTTTAAGGTTAAATAAATAACTAACAATGGAAACCAAAAAATTATAACTTGACTCTAAGTGCCGATAAAGTTTTTAAAGATAATTCAGGAGTATCAATAAAGTTTTTTAAGCCTACGAAATTTAAAATTCGGATTCGAGAATTAAATTATACAATGGGAAGATGTTAGGCATTCCATCATACCCAACATAGAAATCTACTCATTCTAATGTGATATTTTAATTATATTCTTCTACGTAACCAAAAGTACTCATTTTAATGTGATAACAGTAAACATTATGATTCGAAAAAAACGTTGCGCATTGCGTAACCAAAAATACCAATCATGACTATAAAACGAAAAAAAAAAACGTGCATATCTCAAGTTGATCACCTATTCATCCAATCGGTGACTTCTTCCATCCCTAACCATGTTATGCAAACACAGATCCTTCCCAAGAAAGTTACTGATGACCTTGATAGAATGAATAGAAACTTCCTTTGGGGAGATAATGAGTCGACAAAAAAGATTCATCTTGTAAATGGGACACTATTTGTCAATCTAAAGACCAGGGAGGGCTTGGATTAAGGAAAGCTGATTTGAACAATCTTGCCTTGGTCTCTAAACTCATTTGGAAAATGGTTACCAATGAAAATCTTCCCTGGGTTCAAGTAATTAAGGCTAAATACTCTGATGAAAATAACCCGAGAAGCTGGAGAAGGAGAAAAGGGGGATCTCATCTTTGGAGAAGTACGCACAAAGCCTTACCTTTCTTCTCCAAGGGTTTAAGATGGCATGTCAAAGATGGCAGGAGTATTAATTTCTGGAAAGACTGGTGGGTGGGAGAAGGCCCTATCCAATTTGATGATCTTGGGGATCCCAATCTTACGGTCAGTCAGTGAATTAACTCTGGGGAGGAATGGGACACTCAACTCCTTAACAGCATCATTCCCCAACACATTATAAATTTGGTTCATAAGATTCACCTTCCTGGGTTTGGGCAGGAGGACGATGCTCCTTTCTGGGGTAAGAACAATCAGGGTATATTTTCTACTGCGAGCATTTACAGCTTAATGTCTGTGGTACAACCACCAAAGCCTGCACCAAGTGACTTCAGGTGGATATGGAAATTAAAAACCCCGCCAAAAATTAAGATTTTCCTATGGATCTTAGCTCATAGAAAACTTCCTACAAATATGTTGAGATGTAACAGGAATATATCCACTAACCCTCTTTGTGACAGGTGTGGTTGCTACCTGGAAACCATGGAGCAAGTTTTATGGGAGTGCACTAAAGCACAATCTCTGTGGTGCCTTTTATTTTCCCATGTATCTCTAAATCAAGTTGATGTTACTGACCTGTTTCGTTGGATTAAAGATAACCTGATACAACAGGTTAACAAGTCCTTTATGGGTTTGCAATGGAGACATGTTTTTACAGCTATCCTTTGGCACAACTGGAAGGAAAGAAACAAAGAAGTTATTGAGGGGAGGATTTTTGATAAGTGGGCAGCTTGGAATAGAATCCTGCTATTTGCCAGGGAATTAGATCAGGCCTTCCCACCTTTCAATGCAGGTCAGGTTAAAGTGAACACTGATGGCAGCTCGAATGGAATATCTTTGGCTGGCTTTGGAGGGTTGCTGCGTGATGATGGAGCCATTGGATGGGAGGATTCTATGGCAGCTCCCCCATTAGTGACATCCTTGAAGCTGAACTGCTAGGAATTTCCACGGTCTTCAAATCATAAAAGAGAAGAACATTGCGAGAGCCATGGTGGAAACCGATTCTCTAACGGCTAAGCAACTCATCACTGACAGAGAGATCAATATTTTTCATCCTATGATCAATTTAATTAGGGATTGTCGCTTTTTGCTCGTTGCGACAGAATCTAGCATCTCTCATGTGATGCGAGAAGGAAACCAAAGTGCTGACGTGCTTGCCAAATTGGGTGCTCACCAACAACGGGCTTTTGTTATCTCGATCAACCCCCTGAGGTGATTGGTAGTCAGGCGGATATGAACGGGGTTGAATACCCTCGTGCCTAGGTTGTATTGTTCCTTTTCCTTTGTAATTAAAAAAAAAATATATCTGGACTATGTGCTAGTCTTATTGGGCTTCCTATCTAAGACACTTGCAAAACTCTTTCTGCTATTATGGAAGACCCCTGAATTATTGGGCATGCATCGATTTCTAGAAGACGCTAAGGAATGAATTGGCAAATCCATATATCCTTTATTAATGTCTTATGTTTCTTCATTCTTTATTGTTCAAATTATCCTCTCTCTGTCCTCCTTTGTTTTTATTCTTTATTGTTCAAGTTTTGAAGGAGAGACGCAGTGACGTGTAGATATACGTACATTGTTGCTCAGGTGGTGAGCACCAACCCAAAGGCTACCATGGAAGATGGGTTCACTGGATTGTCTAACGACGATCCAGAAGAGGAAACCGGTATGGGAAGACGATTGAATCACCGCGACGCGTAGATATACCGTACAATTACACATCCGATTGGCAAAACCGCCACAACAAATACAATTGTTTGCTAGGTCACCGTGAAGCAGTGATGACCATGGTCATAGAAATATCCTTGAAGAAGAAGAATTTTTTGAACAGGCCAACCAGCAAAATATCATTCCCATAACACCTTGGCTGTGAAATGTCCCCTTCTTGTCTTTGTAAAACTCTGAGAAGCTAATCTGAGTTGAGATTCCCATTGCGGATTGCATCAAACACGTAAAATATTATATCAACCACATTATCCGTGAGAGAGATGCCGCATACCTAGTGTAACATATACTACACCATTAGTATACATGCAGTATGCCCACGATGCTAATTTCATGGAAGGGATGAGCAATACGTTTGACTTTTCTAAACATGAGATGTATTTTCCATTAACGGTGAGTCCAAGCTAATGAAGGATTACTTGACAGGTAAAAAGTTAAAAGTGAAAGTAAGGTTTTGGTCGACGGTTAGTGGCCAAAGGGGCTCCTCTTCAGACGACCGACAGAAGATATTAACTACAGGGGACTAAGTGGAAAGCATTGATGTGACTAAAAGATGTTGGGCCCGGAGACAAAGACAGGGATACGATTTTTCAAGCAATCATATAGAGTGGAAGACTCGTCCAACGACCAAACTAAATCAATGATAGGATTACTTTTAAGCCTATAATGACTTTTTGAGGGAAAAAAAGCCATTTCAATTAATTTTGTCTTTAAGCATAATGAAAATTGATATTTATGATCTTTGACGCTTCAGTTGCATTTATTTTTGTTTCCCTTGAGTAATGGCCACGGTCACACTTATGTTCTGTTTGAAATCGTTTATTTTTTTAATTTTTTTAAAAAAATTTATAAATTAAAAAAAACAAATGCGTTTGTCACACAGTTTTCATTTTTTTTCCTTCAATTTTGAAAATTAGTTATTAAAACAGGGCTATTACTCCAAAAAGGAGTTTTCAGTTTTGATTTTTATTTTGAGACCACCATCACCATGACCCTCCCACCGCCGGCAGCCACCGCCCACCACCACTACAGTTGCCGGCCGACAGCCACCGCCGGCCGGCCACCACCGCCACCGCAAACTATCACAAAAAAAAAATTTCAAAATAAAAACTGGGTAGTCAAACACCCAAAAGAAAAAATTCAAAATAAAAATTGGGTAATCAAACACCCATTTGTTTTTGTAAAAGATAAAAACTAAACTGTTTTTTGTTTTTATTTTTTTGAAAACAGAAAATCAAAACTGGAAGTGATTTCAAACACTACCTTAATTATTTGCATTATCGGCATGTAAAAATATCCTCGTGTCGCCATCTTATTATAAGGGTTAAACAAATAATTAATAAGGGAAAACAAAAAATAATTGACTTGATCTAAATGCCGATAAAGTTTTCTAAGCTTACAAAATTGGAAATTCAGATTCGGTGACTAAATTATACAATTGGAAGATATTAGGCACCCCATCGTACCCAAACTAGGTTTTTACTTATTCTAATGTGATGTTTAATCATTTTCTTCCGACACACATATAAAGCCAAACAAAATCAAGTTAAACTTATGTTTGGTTTGAACTTAACAACCGGGGTCAAGTTACGTAACCAATTAGACAAATTGAGATTTAAACCACGTAATCCTAGCCGTAGGTTGCGCACCGCACAACAGAAATTATCAATCATGACTATAAAACGAAAATGATAGCTCAATGTCTACGTATGGACTATGGAAAAAGATGTGCATATTTCAAGTTGATCATCTGACTATGTGCTAGTCTTATTGGGCTTCCTATCCAAGACACTTGCACAATATGTTTCTGTTATTATGATAGACCCCCGAATTATTGGACATGCATTGATTTCTAGTAGATACTAAGGAATGAATTGGCAAATCCATATATCCTGTAATGTCTTATGTTTCTTTATTGTCAAGTTTTGAAGGAGAAACACAGCGACGCGTAGATATACAGATGTTGTTGGTCAAGTGATGGGCACCAACCCAAGGGCTACCACGGAAGATGGGTTCACTGCTATGGGAAGATTGAATCACCGCCACGTTTAGATATACTGTACATTGTCATTTGTTAACGTATCTAGAAGAGGAAATTGATCTAGTAAGAGAGAATCCCATCGTTTACAATTGCACATCCGATTGGCAAAACCGCCACGACAAATACAATTGTTTGCTAGGTCACCAAGAAGCAGTGATGACCATGGTCATAGAAATATCCTTGAAGAAGAACAATTTTTTGAACTGGAAACAGTACGTAGTGTAACTCACTTCTGCAAGCTCTCAACTTTTTAAGGCCACGAAATAGTCGCTTGTTGACTTGGTGAAGTTTTCGGCCTTGGACCCTAAAATAAAGGATACTTTAGAGAGAGAGAGAGAGAGAGGAGAGTCGTCTTTGTACAGGGTGCAAATTAAAGTAGTTGTAAATGACTTATTGTTAAGACCCTAGAAATCCTACATGTTGATGAGGTTGTATTTAATAGGAAGAAACCCTGCGGCATAAACTCCTCATATTTATTTAGGTCATTCATAATATTTAGTTCCCTCTGAAATGGACAAAAAGTAGTTTGACTCATGCTAATTAACCAACAGATTGTTCATACATGCCATAATAACAAACGATAATGAGTTGCTGATTTCTCTTGTTCTCTTATCAAGCATAAATGTTTGAACCCGTGGACGAAGACAAGGATAGGATTTTCCAAGCAATCACATGGAGTGGAAGACCTGTCCAATGACCGGATCATGTTTACTCTTGTAACGCAGTCAGTCACTTTTTTTGATAAAGTCATTGCAATTAATATTGACTATAAGTATAATTGAAATTGATACATATGGTCTTTGACACTTCAGTTGCATTGGTTCTTGTTTTCCTTGGGTACTTGGGCCACAACTACACTTAGTTATTTGCATTATCGGCACGTAATAATGTTACTTTGACAACTATAACGACCCGCTTGATAAAAATTTTTTTAAGCTTTTCGTGTCGCCATCTTAAGGGTTAAACAAACAATTAGTAAGGGGGAAACAAAAAAAATCTGACTTCAACTCTAAATGTCGATAATGTTTTTTAAGCTTGCGAACACGGAAAATAAGGATTCGGAGAGATTTCTACTTAAGTTATACAATAGGAAAGTATTAGGCACTCTATCATACCCAAAAGAGGTTTCTACTCATTCTATGGTGATTTTTAATTTCTATGGTGATTTTTAATCATTTTCTTCCGACACACAGATAAAGCAAAACAAAACCAAAGTTAAATCTATGTTTGGTTTGGGCTTAACAGCAAGGATCAGGTGACTTACATAACCAATTGGACAAATCAAGATCTAAACTACGTAGTTCCAATCATAGGTGTGGCGATCTAAATTTTGAACTTTGGTCCCAAAACCGAAGGTAAGAGAATATGCTGCGCACTTCATAACCGAAAATACCAATCATGACTATAAAACGAAAATGATAGCTCAATGTCTACATATGTATGGACTACGGAAAAAAAGATGTGCACATTTCAAGATAAGACACTTGCACAATATATTTCTATTATTAAGGTAGACACCTAAATTACTGGGCTTGCATTGATTTCTAGAAGATGTTAGGAAATGAATTGGCAAATCCATATATTCGTTAATATCTTCTGTTTCTTTTTCTTTATTGTTCAAGTTATCATCTCTCTGTCCTTCGTTTTTATTCTTTATTGTTCAAGTTTTAAAGGAGAAACATAGCGACGTTTAGATATAGTGTACATTGTCATTTGTCAATGTATCTAGAAGAAGAAATTGATCTGGGAAAATAGAATCCCATCGTTAAGAATTGCACATCCTATTGTCAAAACCGTGACGACAAATCTAGGTTTACTACTGAACAATTGTTTGTTAGGTCATCAAGAAGCAGTGATGACAAAGGTCATAGAAATATCCTTGAAGAAGAACAATTTTTTGAACAGGCCAAACAGCAAGATATGAATCCCATAACACATGCCTCCCTCGGCTGCGAAATGTCTCCTTCTCGTCTTTGTAAAACTCTGAGGAACTCATCTGAGCTGAGATTTCCATCACGATTCGCATCAAACACGTAAAATATCATATCAACCACATTATCAGTGAGAGAGATGCCGCATACCTAGTTTAACATATACAACACCATTAGTATACGTGCAGTACGCACATGATGCTGATTTCTTGGAAAGGAAGAACAATACTCTTGGCTTTTAATGGTGAGATGTATTTTCCATTAAAGGGGAGCCCCCAGCTAATGAAGGATTACTTGACAAAAGTGTGGACTTACATGATCAGCAGCTCTTTGGAAATCCTGCTTTGTCAGCAGTCCATTTACCTTGCTGTGGCTGAAGATAGCCATGGACAAGGGTAGCAATCTTTTACGTAGCTCTGCAAAATTCATGAATTCTTTGAATGTAACGCGTATGTCTCGAAGGCCTGGTTCGTTGATTATCTCGTCAACGCGATCAAGGAATTTGTTTATGTTCTTCATGTCAGCAGATGCAATCATCGACAAGGCAAAGTCTCTAGCTGATATGGTTCCTGCTGAGTTGTAGTCGTAGTGAGCAAACTCCAATCTCAATATCTGTGAAGTTTAAGAACACCAACTGACATCCTGCTCATGACGAAACACTAAATTCTACAAGAATTAATCCTTCACGAACAGTTGCAAGTAATTCGGCATTTTAAGCATTCCACAAGGGTACAACTAAAAAGCAGTTCAGTTCTGGAATATGTAGAGGTGACATTTTGAAAGAAGCTTCCGCGGACACCAACTTTTAGACTCTGCATGGAAAGGGGTCTAAGAGTGGTTAATTAGGAGCATAGAATTGAAGGAGCTTATAAGCTGGAATGTTGTGGACAGCAGTTTCTTGAGGCAGAATTATGGAACGAGATTGAGGATTTTGTAAGACTTTGAACTCAAACCCCAATAAGTATCTAGTCTATTCTGCGTATAAAGGCACCGAAGGAGTTAAATGACTAAATTTTTTTTCTTTAAAATACTTTTTCTTATATTCAGAGTTTGTTTTAAATTAAGGGTATTCTTAACTTGAGTATAGTATTAAGCCTCTTTCCCTAAAATACACTTTTTGAGTATTAGAATTTTAAAAAATAAAGGATTTTTTGACATTTAACTCGGTATATTAAGCTTCTTTCCTTAAAATATCCTTTCTAAATATTAGAGTTTTGTTAAAATTAAGGGTTTTACCTTTAGTTAAAAATCTCCAAAAAAAATGATCAAATCCCTATCCACATGAAGAAGTTTCAACTTCTTTTTCTTTTTTCCCGTAGAGATTTTTTACAGACAAAAAAGTTTGCATACAACCGAGTTTTCCAATGTCGACAGACAAGCAACTTGCATATAACCAAGTTATTCGGAGCTTGGAATTCTAAATGTGTTCTCACAATGTATTGCTAGCAAATATCTCCAACAATATTTATTCAAATATTCCAATACTAATAAGCTGGACTTATTGACAAAATTATTTTAGTATTAAATTTACAAGTGCAATAACCATGGTATTGATATTTTTGTCTCTCTCATTTATATATCCAAAACATATTGACAACTCTGACTAATTAGGTAATAGCAATGCCTAGAAACCTATCAAAGCTAATATGGGAGTAGCTACAAATTAGCTCATAATTTGAACTATTTGTTCATATATCCAATCTATATGAACAGTTCCTATTTGTTCATCTTTGAATTTGAATAAGGAATTGAGAGTCTAGGGCATGGATTTTTAGCCTTGGGGTTATGGAGTCAATTTCCACTCTTCCTTTTAAAAGGACCTACAGTCTAAAGGACTCTTATCTTTTTGAAAATAATGTTGGACCTCCTAATTTAATATGTTCCCACTGTCAAATAATAGCAACTAACAAGTACCTTAAGATTTAGTCAAGGGCCTTTCTTTGGTATGTATCGAGTTAGGCTTGTTGGAAAGAGCTTCATATGAAGCTAGGCTAAGAGTAATCCCGGAATAATAAGTAGGAAAAAGATGAAGAAGCCTCTCCTGTACTAGTCGACTCTTAACTGCAGGAAGACCTCAATGTTCCCTCCCCCAACCCAACACACCACAAACGCACTCGTGCTCCCACCTCAAAGCCTTGCATATTTCGGATGCTCCCGTCTGGAAATCTTGGGCCTGCTCCGGCTCCTTCTTAGTGCAAGTAAGGTCACAAGTCGATACCGTTGCACCAATATATTTCCTGCATGGTTGCTGAACTTATCCTGCTCTTAATACGACTAAGGCTACAACCAGAGAGCTTTGATACAGTACCAGTGTTATGCCGATTAAAGACGGTATAGAGACCTTTTAGCTTGAAATAGCCCGTGATATGACCCTCAGATTGGAATGATAAAGCCCCCTCAAGACATAATGGAACCTTTGAATTTTCTAAAACACAAGTAAAGAGCAACAGAGAGCCCCTAGGGTTTATATATTGAACCGCAAGGCTTAACGTGTCCAATATGCTTCGTATTTACTTACAAAATAGATAACATGCCGTATGTGCTGCATCAACCCCAGTTCTAAATCGAATCCGACCAATCTTTTTTGTTAGAATAAAATGCAATAATGAAAATGAACGAGAGAGCGTACATACTTCATTATGCAAGTCCCTTAAGAATTGGACAAATTGTCCATGTTCCAGGCATGCCTTGCCATCTTTACCAAAGAAGTACTCTAGCAGGCCTCCATTCTCTACAGAGCCTGAAACTTTTAGTCCAACACGCAGTCCGTCCCTGTGGCTAGCCCCCTGTCTGTTCTGAGCTCGCATCAAGGCCATCACTTTCTGGAATTCGTTCTTATCTATCTCTCTGTTTCAAATTTCAGCAGCTAATATTTACCAGTTTTGCACAAGGTGTATAAGCAACATTAATTTATGATTATAAAGTGGATGGCAATGAGCTCGCCCCAGACCACAAATACTGGATGCATTATTAGAACTTGACAATATTTCAATAATGTATTTAGATAAAAGATATGGATCACAAGATACCAATTTGAATGGCTTATCCAACTTACATAGAGCCTGACCATAAATAAAGACACCAGATACAGTAGAACCCTGGTCAATGAAAATTCAGTTGAATTGAGACCAGGACCAAGGTCATCTATAGCAAATGCAACAAGGGTTGTCCAAAAGCAGAACAACAAAAAAGGTCAAAAAAATACATATTTGGAACTTTGAATCGCAACGTGTCAACTTCCTAACTAAAACTAAATCGAGAACCAAAATGCAAATTCCAATTGTCACGCTTATTGGGCAAAAATGCCAGAACTACACATACCGTCCATCATACATAAACGGTGACAAAATCAGTAACCCGCGCACAAATTTATGATTATGAGGATTGAACAACGAAAATGAAAGGAAGTAAAAGGCGTCTATGATAAAGAATTTCCAGCGAGGACAAACCGACATATTGGTTTGGAAGACTGCTCAGATGGTGTTGCCTTTTCGTTACATGAGACATACCCGTTATTGTCAAGGTCAAACATTTTGAATGCCACTGAAAAGCTTGATTCCGGGATGCTTAGTAACGTAACAAAAAAGATGTACCTGTTACAACAAAAACAATATTGAAGAGATTAAACTTCAGTTAACAATAACTTGGCGTATTTCATTTAGACCTTTCGCCCCAAAGGGGTTTAAAGACAACATAAATAGTTCCTTGGTCAAGAAATTGCAATGGATGTCAAGTAGGTGAAGTAGCACTCACTCTGCAAATGATATTAGTCCATCATTGTTAGTGTCAAAAAGCATAAAGAACTTTGAAGGAGCACAGCGTAACTCGCCAGGAACCGACTCCCCTTTGAGATATCCCTCTCTTACACAATTTGCTTCAGATGGTGGAAATACTGGAATAACTGCCCTCATCAAGTCTGCTGGTGTCATAAATATCTCTCCAGTAGGGGATTTTGTGGAGGCAAAGTACTCAAATACCTGTAGGAAGAAAACCAAAAAAAGACCACTGCAAATTTTACAAATGAAATAACATGACAATACAAATGCAGGTGTACTGCAATCTATCAAGTTGAGATCTTCAACTATGGTACTAAAAGTTTTTCATTCAATATGTTCCAGATTTATATTTAAGTAAATATGGCCCATTAACTCTACAAGCTCCAACCTTTTTCTTCTCTCTACTGGTTTATATATTTGACACCCACTGACACATTAAGGACGATAAACGAATTGGAGAACCAAAATTTTCCAAGACAAGAGTAAGGTTGTGTGTTGTGTGCGCGCGCGCGCCCGTGCTTGTGTGTGCTTGAGTTCAGAGTTGAGGATACGCTGTAGGTATCATGTTATCTTGCAATTACGCTCAAGAGTTCTACTTCAGATGACATAATAGTTTTGTGCCACATTAGCACCACTTTTGGACTGAGCTTTGAACTGTAAAGCAACTTATCAGCGCCATTGAAAATCCAACGCATGTTGCATCAGCGTGAAGGATTTGTTTATGAGTGCATTAGAGCTTGTTATGCGTATATCAGAAGTACTAGTGGGGTACCTTTTCAGGAGGACTTTGCGTTCTTATGCGTTTTTCATACTTGAAGAATACCTTTCTCCTGTAATCATCTGAGATAGAAAACAAGACTAGTAAGTTTAAACTTCTGCCTGATCTGAATAGAATGCATGGTTTCTGGATAGGCTTCTAAATGAAGTTAAACATGTAAATTGCACTATGAGCAAACAGGATCCAAGTCCTAAATTAATAAGCAGTAGGAATCGGCTATGATGATTCTCAATCAGATACTTAGGATATGAAGCATATCCAAAAAATTGCTCATTTGGCTCACTTTGAGAATATATCCCTTGCGCCAAGCAACATATTGGAACAAAATCCAAAGAACATCCATGAATAAAATAAAGTATTCGTGTCGTAGACAACCATATTATAGAATGTCTACCCGATCAGATAGTTGTGCACCTCAGTCAGAAAACCAAGATGAACGCCCGTAGAATTGAATCCTTTAAGTAATCATCAATTATACCACTGATATGCTAGATCAAGTAGTTATAAAAACTCTAAATGGGTACAAGACCAATTTCTACAACTCCAGTATTGGGGATAACAGAACCGTGGAGTAGTCAACTGTTCATGCAGGAGCAGCCCTTATATTCTAGGTCTGATCAACTTCATTTGCCAAAGAAGTGTCATTCAATAGTTAGTACGATCCTAAGGTTGGATTAAGTGATTCAAGTCAATTGGTTGATCTTGTCTGCCCGATCCTTCTTAGGGGTGTCTGGACAAAGCAAATATTGCTAAAGCAAGCACCAAAAAGGACAAACAGTTATGATTCCAGAGGTTAACACAAAAATTTGTGTGGATTCTAGACCCAAAACTGATGACATTCCATAGGATCATGCACGCAACAAAGAGAATCCAGAAAGTATCAAGTACGGGATCTTCTATTGTTTTCATATATCTGAAGAATGTTCTGCAAACAGTTGACTTCAGCTGCACTGATAAACATAAGCTTCAGTCATTCTCATTGCCAGAATTCAAGCCTCACTCTGGCTTCCTCCTTCAAGGTTGACCAGAACCTTCGAACTAACCATATTCATTTCTCATCTTGGTGGAGCTCGCTTTGCAGCTGGAACCAGATCATTTCGACAAAATTCCATCCTTTATCACTTGGAGCCATTCAACTTCTCACAGTAGCACTCCGTTCTTATCAACCAGATGCTATGTGAGTGGCCGACTTCATATCCATTTACACTTGAAAACTGGGGTGATTATGTTGAAGGTTCAAACAACAAAGTTTATACAGGAATCAATGGAGAAATTCATGTAATTTGGCTTATACTTCACACAAAATGACAGCTTTCTATCATGTTTTGCCTCCGCATAACATAGCCTTGCCTCAGTAAAACTCCTTTGAATCAAAATAACCACAAACAAATGATTGGGAAACAAATCACGTTTCACATAGCTACCTAAGTCCATGTAACATAGTGTTTTCGAGCCTGAAGAGACACACTATCCAGCCCTTGAGCTTTTCAATTTCTGGGCCTGGTTGCTGCAATCACGAGCACTTGCCAGTAAAACAAGAATTTTACTGGCAATTCTAACTGTCACAGCACTCCACATCTTTTACTTTTGCTTTTTCATCTAACAGTCTAGCTAGCATAACATAACTCCAGCTATTATCTTATAATAACTCAATCGTCTGCACAATTTTTTCGTTCCTTTACTAACAACCTTATTAGGTGCCTACTTAACCACAGTCGGAAAAAGATTGGGACTATAACATATGAAAGCAAGAAACCTGGAAAGGTTTGCACTTGGAATATTCTTTTTGAACTTTGGAATAAGGAGATATCAAACATGAAACTCATTAGGAACGATAAAATTTCCACCCAATGGCTATTTTCGCACCCATTTTGCACAACAAAAATTTAGCTTGTAATGACAAAAAGGTATTTAGACAAAGAGAAAGTATGGTCTCACATTGTTGGTCCGACCATCTAGGACGGTTGAAGAGAGCTGATGTGACAGAAGCATGGCAGGGAATATAACAATTTATCTAACTGCCCAAGATAGTTGGGACCATACAATATTTATGTTTGTGTGTGGTGGGGGGGGGGGGGGGGGGTAGGTTTGTTATAATCATGTATATGTACGATAACAATGAGGCATGGCAAAGGTGGCTTCAACCTCCGAATAGGAACCTCTGCCTCTTCAATGGCTCTGAATTTCCGTCGAGTGAATCTGCGTAAGCTACTAAAGAACTTGCATCACGTTGAGAAGAAGACCAATAACATAGCCCTCCTAGGCTCAACCCGGTAAAGAAAACGCCAGAGTAGAGCGATCTCAGGAGCATTTCTCCCGCCGAGTCGCTCTTCGTACTACCTTCATACGCATAGCCCTCCGACCCACTATTTGATATCAATGAAGATGAATGTGGTGAATTTGATTGCGTGAAGATTTGGTGTCGAGCTGTGAGGATTCGATGAGTATAAGATGATGGTTTTCTCAGTAATATCCAAGAATGCATAGTATGAAACGTTCCGTCGTTCACTCTTTTTGGTAGTTAATTAACAAGAACAGCCAAACAAAAGAAGGATCATATGGAGTGTACTCTTCATGCATATAATGCCCCACACACACACACCCGATGCATAAGTGGTGGTACGGATTTGGTTGAGCGAGAAAGATGGTAAGGAGGGTCTTTGACTGAAATTTGATCCTAACGGTCTTCAAGGTAGTTGGTTGTGCTTAGAGGTGACAGGTCGGGTTTGGGTGCGACTTAAATGGGTTAAATATAAAACGGTACTAACCCATATCAACCCGGGCTAATTTGGTCATGGGTTGGTTTCATCCGTTATCCGAAAAAAGACCCGTAGCTAGTCCAGGTAAATATTCTTGACCCCGCCGCCTCATTGGTCGCGAGTGGCGATGGCTGGTCGCCTGGTCCGTCATTCGGTATGGCTGGCAGTTTTCCTAACAATTAGTTATATGATTTAACGGGCACCATTGTAGGACCCATTAAAGGTTGGTTATTAGATTTAAAAAAACGAGTCATCATGGTATACACACGCGATACGTCTGCGAAAATTATATTATTATTACTATTTCAATTTTGTTAAGAAAAGATAATTAAATATCACATATACGTGTTTATTGTCATATTCAGTAAATTGATTTTTAAATAACAGAAAAATAAGTTAGTCATACGTGTCCAAAAATAAATTAACAAAATATTATTATCGTATCAAATTTGGCCTTTGAATTTTTTTTAACTATATTTTCAAATGAATTTTAACTTGTAAAAACTAAACATATTTTTGTAGGTAGTTACTTAGAAATTAAGATTTTTATTTTTAGTCATTTTTTTAAAAAAAAAATTAGAATGTCACTTGTCATCATTATAAGTTGATAGTTATGTAATACCAAAAACGTACTACACCAAACTAAGTTTTGACTTAATAAGTAGTATAAATTTGACCCATGAAACCCAGATATTAAAATGAATGGCTTTGAGTATCTTTTAAATGGGTGCGCGTGGAGGGATAATGAGTATGTGTCACAGACACTCCTAATTATATTCTTCAAGAATGTTGAAGGTGTATTTACATTTTGAGAAAGGGATAGTGAGTTTGGATTGCACAGACACTCCTAGTTTGGGGATAATTACGTGTCTGACAATTTTTAAAAATATCAAATACGTCATTTGACCGGACGGTTTACGAGGAACTGAGGTAATTAGTTTTACAAAACTGACTCTCATCCGATGACAAAATTGAGTCTAACGAGTTTTACAAAATTGACTCTAATCCTTGTTTGACCAGACGGTATATGTCCTTTGACCAGAGAGGATAATGAGTTTGGATTGTTTGCTATGAATTTTCCTTTCACGTGCCACTTTTTCCTTTCTCTACCTTCTTTTGACAACCCTCCTAGTCGCCGTAAAACACGATCACAAACCCCACGGCCACTAACCGCCGCTGTCCACCATTATACTTGCCACCGCGTTGACGCATAGGTCACCATCACTCTATAGCAGCACCGCCTCCGGCACCGCAATCAAATCCACCACTGTATTAGCACTACATGCACAAATCGCACTTCCAAATCTCACGTACATGTACATCTCCTCCAGCATCGTCGTCATGTTTATCCTTTTATCCCATGGCAGCAGCTTCTGCAGGCACCCAATCTTCGTGGGGCCTCCACCTTGGAACTTTAATTAGAGGAGCTTGGACTTTTGCTGCAGACAAGGTTAAGATGAACAAAGGAGATTTGGGTGGGATGGTTGTGAGACTGTGTGCACAGACACGGGCACACACACACATTATACACATGTTTACATCAGTGTGTTGTCTGGTGCTTGTGTGTGAGTGAGTGAGTCTATATGTGCATGTATGTGGTTAATATTGTGTTGTTGGGGTGGTTTTGGTTATGGAGCGAAGGAATTGATGGAGTGGGTAGAGGTGGGAGAGGAGGTGCTTAATCCGGTCTGGGGCTTCGGGTAGGATTCATTTTCAGATTGGTGGTGGTTGGTGGTACGTGGTTGGTGATACCATGGTTGTTGGATGTGGAGAATATGGTGGTTGCACTAAAGGTGGTGTCACGATGGTTGGCTATGGAGTGTGGCTGTACACAAACAAATTGCAGAGAGAGGAGAGAATGAGAGAGAAGAGACAAATATGTATCTACGCAATATAAGATACACACATATACAGACACTAAGGCTAGTATATATTATTATTTTGAAAACTAGCTTGATCTCGTGCCCGCAGACCGGAGTAATAATTGTCAAAGTACTGATTAAGAGATTTATATGCCTAATACAATAACAAAATAGACGGCGACAAAAAAATAATTAAAATATTATTTTTATCTTTTTATATGAGTTTTTCTACCAATTTTTTTGTCATTAAAAATGAACTTGAATAATAATTGAAAGCTTTTAACAACAAATGAAGATGAAAAATAGTATTAGAAATGATAAAAATAGTTTGTCCCAATTAATAGTGATAATTCTAACTATAATAATCTGTATGTTAAGATTTATATTACTCAAGACCATCAAGAAAAGAGTAAAGATATGTGACAAATGATTGAAAAAAAATACAAAAGTAAACTATGTATATAAACTTATAATGAAATAAAAGGAGGGAGATTATCTTAGTTAGAGAGAAAAACTGATGGAGAATATTGGACTTCTCTAAACAATAGAAAATATTAAACGGTGCACACTATGATACAATATTCATAACTATGATACTTATATCAGAGTATGAAAAGAATCTAAGTAACTTGTAAGTATAGAGAGTTGTAAATCTTTTTCTTATTGACAAGCACCCCCTACTAACTCAACATATGATTTCTATCTCCTTTTAGTATTGGATTTGTAGTCATGACAAATATTGAATTGTTTTTTTTTTATTTTTTGCTCATGTAGGTCTAAAGCAACAATACGCTTCTGAAATTTCTGTTACCTTGGGTCTAAGCTAAATGTCAACACATGAATTCTTCACTATTGTTTCCTTAATTTCTTCTTCTCGTCTGGAATTGCTTGTGAATTTTGAATGTCATTGAATTGTGAATTTAAATGTCATTAAATCTGTAACTCGTGCATAGCGTTAGAAGTAATTATGCTGACAGGAAAAGCGACCGGTTCTAGAAATTTTCAGTTTAGGAAGAAGCTATTTGGCCTTTGTATTGAACTGATGGACAATGTTAAGAATAGTATTTAGCTAGTTCCTAGTATTCTGCTTACTAATATTTCCCGATGTCTCTTACCTCCACAGTTTTTGCATGATATGTTAACCAAAAACTGAAGCTTGCTTTGGGATATCCTCATCCGTCTCAGTGCCCGGCTTGCTTACAAATCCCTGAAGTAGACTCGGTTGATGAATCAATTATCTCATCCTTAAAATGGTAGCATTCATCTATTTCGTGCTTGTGGTCATCTTGAAACCTAAAATACCTCTTCACATCCCTCTTATAACCCGGAGTCCTCATCTTCACCGGCTGGCGGAGGTGGTTGCTAATTTGGTTCCACTCAAAATATGGGATCTTGACATCAAGGGGTATGGTTCTCAGATGGCAGGACAGTCAAATGCACGTCTGCAAATGTAAGTTTGTTACCACCAATAATTTCCCAACATTGTTAATCATTCTATATTTTGCACTTTTCCATTCTCGTCATCCTCTTATTTTAGTCCATGTCCTTGGGACGTTTTTCGAACATTAATCACGACAAGGCGTCGTTTCATACCCCTGCAGTCATGGCCACGAACGCAACAACCTAGTCATATTTTTTGTAATCAGCAATGCCTCCTTGGTGAAACTAATGGCATAGGCATGGAGGGGCTCATGCTTTCGCTGCACAATGTTCATGAGGCTTGACGCGATCTAGCGAGGTATCTAGCTGCTAGCAAAGTAGTTAACTTGTTAAACTACTGGGCATGCTGGGTTTAACTCTGGACACGAGGTCATAGACGCCTCTGTGTATAGTTGTCAAAAAGGCGCGACACTTGGCGGCATCCAAAGCTTGATGGAGAAGCATGTTAGCACAAAGGGTCTGACATAATATTGAGGGCCAATGATGCCATTATACGTGTCATAAGTAGAAAACTTAGAGCCATCTGAGAGAGAAATTTGCATGACTTCCTTGTTGAAGGGATGGCTCACTGGGCCAGAGTCGGTTCAAAGGGATTGATGTCCCAGAGCAAGGCCATGGATCGGACAGTACTTTGGCAGCCACTAGCTAGAGACCCTGGTCCATCGTGATGCAATTAAGTTCCAGGGCCGAGGAGGCGATCCAAAGGTTCTAGAATCTTACCTTTGGTGACACATGTCCATCGTCGATTTAACGTTAGAGTTTAGTCCAAACACATGGTTTTGAATCTAAAAATTCGCCAAAAAAATAAAAAAAATCTAATGAAAAGGAGGAAATAAACTGTTTTGTGAAGGAAACAAGGGACTCTGGATATGGAAGAAGCAAGGGGCACCACACGCAAGGAGCTTGGACCAACGTCATGATGTTTGATAGGAGCCGTTGTTACAAATGGTGAGATTGTCGTCGTTAGTTCAGCCCCAGAAAGACCCCAAGATAAAATTATCCCTAAATAAATTTCTGTGATATTTGTGCTGCCACCACCAATCACAATGAATGTTTTTTGCGAATTTCTCGCCACATGTGTACCTTATTATCTTTGACCAAATTTTCCTGAATTTGCAATCGCCAAATGCAAGTTCTTTGAAAACCCGAATATAATGTTGTTTTCCTAATAACCAGAGAGAGCAGAGTAGGAGAGGGATTGAAACTTAGCCTCAACCCAACTGTGGTGCTTTATAAAAGCTTACATGGTAGTCCTAGTCCAACTCTCCATGATTTATTGGATTGTACAATGCCCACATTCATATCCATCCAACTTCTACAACTAGTTATAGAGTGATATATTTGGGCGGGTGTTGTAGTTATATTTGAGTCATGTGCCAGTCAAGTAGTAATCAAGACACACCTAACCATTGAATCCACCTAAAAGAAAGTAAACATATAAAAATGAAAATGAGACCTAAGTTTCCATGCTTTCTCAACCACTGCATTTCTAATTCCATAAAAGAGGGAAAGTAAGAATTTACTAGTAATATGGCACTTTGCCCCACTCCCTACATTTGTCAACAACATTCATTAATCTTCACCTTCTCGTCCTCTTTTTAGTGGGATTCGAACAATATATATTGGAGTCTACACCAATTATCAAGCACCAAAAGCATGGTAACCAAGTAGCCATGGACTGGTACTCCTGGCTATCGAAAACCGGCCTTGACCCGTCGCTTACGTACGAGTACGGTCGCGCCTTCACTAGAAACGAGCTCGGAGAAGAGGACGTGAGCTACTTCAACCATGAATTCCTCCAAAGCATGGGAATTTCTGTCGCCAAACACAGGCTAGAAATACTCAAGCTTGCTAGGAAAGAGTTTCGAGGAAGCTCACACGGTCTCTCGAGGCTCATTTTGGCACTCAACAAGACCAAGAAGCTAATTTCCAAGAACATCGGCAAATTAGGTTTTCGCAAGGATTCGGGTCGTGTAACTTTATCGGAGCTGAGCCCGTATCGGTCACAATGGACCGGGGCGTTGAGGAACAACCAGAGTTGGAAGGAGCCTACGCAAGAAAAGGCTATGGTGACAAATAGGAGAATAATGAGATCAGGGCCATTAGATAGGAGGGCTCAAGAGAGGTTGATGGTCACAAACAGGAGCATCAGTTTATCAGGGCCTTTGGATGGGAACGTGCCAGAGAGGTTGATGTACACAACTTGGACTCCAATAGTGCCTGGAGCTCTGGAAGGAAGGGTGAAAGAGAAGGTGGTGTTTCCGAGTAGGAGCCCTGGTGTGTCTGGTCCTCTGGATAGAAGGGGTTTGGGCACAATGGTGAACAATAGCAGTCCTTGCAACAATGAAAAGATGGGCGGTGATGGTGGAGTTCAGTCACTTTGGTCCGTGATGTTTCAAGATATGAAACCCACTTGAAGAGTTTTTTTCATTTTCTTCTTTCCATTTTTTCCTTTTCTTTTGACTTTTATCCTTTTCTGTGGGTCTTTTTTTCTTGAAGTTAGTTTGAGGTGGTGAGATTTTCTTCCATCAAAAGGCAAGGCTTGCAATTTTCCCTGCATCAGGATTTCAGTACAATTTCAAGCATCCTTTCACCCATTTTCATCCGTATTTACGACAATTCTGTCGGTCACCATAATTTTGCCAGTCACCTAAGACTAAAAAAAAGAACGCAGATCTCAATGTGTGATTTTTCATGATTTCTACAAGTCACTCACGCGAATGTTCATGGAACAGAAACTTGAACGAGCGTTCACAATATGCTCCGAGTCAGGAGTATGTCCAAGACATCTCGAATTTGGTTTACCATTATAACAGAAAGGCTGATAATGTTGACAGTAGAAGCAGCTAAACAAACTGATTGTCCTCTAGAGAACGTCCAATACAGGCCATGCATCTCAAGGACCATTTCAATGCATACCTGGTTCAAATCATATGCACCCAAGAAGAGCACTCTTTCTAGTCCAAAGCAATTGCTTGTATACTCTACTGCATGTCGGCCAACTAGGTTTATGCTCCAATATCTCAGCCTAATGCCTTGCTTTCTGCACATAGCTTTGAAGCGTATACATCCATAAGTTTCCCAGGATAAAGAGAATCAGAATCTTCAAATGCAAGTTGCTTAAAATAAGAGAATAAGAGTATTAAGATAAAAGAACTCGTTAGCAACCTAGTGGAGGTCGTTTCCCTCTTCCCTCAATAAACTAAATAATTTCTCATAGGGCAGTTCACAAACTTCAATAGTCCCTTCTTCCCACTATATATACGAGCCGCCGTGCACACGTGATGCGTGTGCGATTCTGTCATTGTATAACTCTGATCACTTTTTATGCGATATTTACTCATCACGTATGTTGTCAAATGCGTAAATATTTGTGTAACAGTAAAAGAAATTATGAGCACTTATTCCCTCTCGGTCCTCATGCTCATGGTAAACTTGTAATTCATTGCATATTTTCTTATTATTTTTATCATTCAGATTAACATATATTTTTTATAATTGCACATGCACCATTTGTGTTGATTATGTAATATGTTAAGAAAGAAGCCTTTACATTTCAATCACAAGTGAACAGATAAATAGCGATATCATAAGTGATCAGAGAAATAGCGATATCAGTGATCATGTGATAGTATATGCCATAAACATTAAGCAAAAAGTCGTATCTTAAACTAAGAAAATAATATTTATAATGTTGGAGATTAATTTTTACCACTAATAATGAAAACGAACTTATTAAAGCCTCACATACTTTGAATCTATTTCTTCTTTTGCCACAACAGTATAACTACATTTCTCAATATCCATCCCTTCTCTCATTTATGACAAACAAAATCAAAATTATATGAATAATATTCTTTACGACAATAAATAAAGATAAATAAATAAATAGATATGTGAATTAGGAATCCGATAATGTAACAATAAGTCCATAAATACCCTTAAATTTGATAATTTCTAAATTTCAAAAAAAGAATCCCTAAATTTCATACTTCTGTTGCCCATCTCCCCACCTATCAGCTCCCACCATCTTCATCGCCACATTCACACCCACACACATTACACACGTCAGAGAGTTAAATACATAGGCACCCAAGTTCTACCACTATCTGATTAATGTTGATAAAAAATGGCAGTGCGGAGAATAATTGAGTGAAATATGCCTAAGTCGAATGCGTTGCACTCTTTCCTTAAGACAGTATTTGCTCCCTTATAATCTGCGTAGGGTAGCAGCAAATCTGTCTCCCAAGATAAAACAGGTGAAACTCTGTTGACCACCGCAGATTGCAATCAACAGACATAAATTTGAGAGAGAGAGAGCAAGAGAGAATTCGGAGTGAACAAATGATCTGACCATCAGCCCTATTTATAGACACCAAAGGGTGCCTAGAACAGGCGCAAACAGTTGTGACAGTTAAGTGATTCTGCAGATGTCACTTAACAGTCACAATCTGTAGACACACTGAACAGCTGCAATATTTGAACCAAAAGGCACCTTAGACAGGTGCCATTTCGAATTTAAACAGATCTGAAATCTGTTTAATTTCGTGAACAGTTACACTGTTTCAGTCCAAATTACAACTCACAGGTTGAATTTGTTGCAAAAAGTTAAGCTGGGCTCAGGGCGAGGGCTCCTAGCGATGATGCGCACGTGCGAAGTGCAAAGTGCGCCTAAAAGCGCCAATAGCGCCTTTATGCCGCCGCCGCCGCGCGTGTGCGGTGCAGTGCACCACACATGTGCGAGTGCATGGCCATGCATACCATGTGTTTCTAGAACAATATGATATGTCACATAACCATTTAAGTACCCTTAACTTTTCTATTTTTCAAGCCATGTGGGAACCCACTTCATGATTAGTTTCAACCTTATTAAATGCCAATGTTTGAGAGTTAATATCTCTCAAACCAATCAATCAATTTGATTGATTCTTTTTGCAACTTATTCCTTGTAGTACAAACATTAATAAGGTAAGAATCAATAATGGAAATTCCCAACAATTTCCCCCAATTTTCCAAAATTAGATTTTATCACATTCCTAATTTAGAAATGTACCTCTCTCTATCCTTTGGTAGGTCCTACTAAGATAAAGGTGTCTTTCAACTTGAACATTTACCATATAGCAATAAAGTCAATCAGAATTCAAAGTAGCCTTAGCCTTGAACTAAGAATCCTTGGTGATTGATCATCACAACTATGTGTAGAACTTTCCAACCAAATTTCCAAATACCTGCACATTTACGGCCATGTGCCACATCTTAGGATTTTCATAAGTGCTATAGAGACTAGCTCAAATCTCGTAGAAGTGGCCCCACTTCCCGCACTTACATAGGTAAATCTACTAAGGTGCACTTGTATGACTTGCACCTTCCTTTAAGGACATAGATTTATTAAGGGAATAACTCCCACCCTCCTTTTGTTCTCCATACATACATGCACTACCTTGAGATGGCATGAAGATCAAAATCTTCATCTTTTAGTGCATATTTGGTTATAAATACAACGTGTTTTTCCATTGAACTAGTAGACTAGAGGTTACTCTAGTATCTAGTTGGTTTCCACGTGTATGTTACCTCTCTAATTTCATGAGCTTCAAACCCATCTCCCTGGAAGTCTGCCATATTATATCCCTGCCTAGGCCTTTCGTAAAGGGATCTGCCAAATTTCCTTTGGACTTCACATAACTAACAGTAACAACTCTTTTGCTTAATTGTTCTCTCACATAGCTATGTCTAAGACTTATATGTCTAGAATTCCCATTGTAAACATTACTATATGCCCGCGTTAACGCTGCCTCGTTATCACAGAATATAGAAATAGCAGGCATTGGCTTAGGCTATAGAGGAATCTCTATCAACAGGTCTCTTAGCCATTCTGCCTCCTTGACTGCCATTGCCAAAGCAATAAACTCGGACTCCATGGTCGAATGTGAAATCAAAGTTTGCTTTTTGGAACCCCAAGAAATAGCACCTCCACCTATGGTAAATATCCAACCACTTGTGGACTTTGTTTCATCTGAGTCCGTAATCCAGTTTGCATCTATGTACCGTTCCAAAACAGCAGGAAATTCCTTGTAAGTTAGTGCATAGTCCATTGTTCCCTTAAGATACTTAAGTACTCTAAACACCGCATTCCAATGGACTTGCCCGGGGTTATGAGTAAACCTACTCAAAACACCAACCGCAAAGGCTATATCTGGTCCGGCACATTGCATGATATACATCAAGCTGCCAATAACACTAGAATACTCTAGCTGAGAAACACATTTTCCTTCATTTGCCCTCAACTTGATCGAAGGGTCATATGGGGTAGCAACCGGTACAATTCTCGTGATTAAATTTCTTTAAAATTTTCTCAATATAATGAGACTGTGATAAAGAAATAGAATCCGAGGATCTAATTATTTTCATTCCCAATATAACATTGGCTTCCCCCATATCCTTCATATCAAACGATGAAGATAGAAATATTTTAGTTTTCAACACAGTATCTAAATCAGTTCCAAAGATTAACATATCATCCACATACAAACATATTATCACACCACGTCCTTTATCAAACTTAGAATAAACGCATTTGTCACATTCGTTTATTCTAAATCCATGAGAGAGAACGACTTGGTCAAATCGTTCATGCCGCTGCTTAGGAGCTTGTTTTAAGCCATACAAAGATTTGATGAGCTTACAAACCTTTGTTTCTTGGGCCTTTAGTACAAAACCTTCCGGTTGTTCCATGTACACCTCCTCATCTAAAATATCATTTAGAAAAGCAGTTTTGACGTCCATTTGGTGTATAACTAGTTTGTTAATGGACGATAAAGCAAACAATAATCTTATAGTGCTAAGTCTGGCTACCGGAGCATAAGTGTCGAAATAGTTAATTCCTTCCTTTTGTTTAAAACCCTTGGCTACAAGTCTAGCTTTATACATATCTACAGATCCGTCTGGCTTAAGCTTTCGCTTAAAGATCCATTTGCAGCCTATTGGTTTAAACCCTGGTGGTAAATCCGTCAATACCCAAGTTTGGTTTGACATTATCGATTCCATTTCATCATTTATGGCTTCTTGCCACAAGTCAAAATCTTGAGAAGTTATGGCTTCTCGATATGTAAGAAGGTCATGTTCTACGTTATACATATGAGAGTAATCACCTTCATTTCTACTTCCCTCAACTAAGAATTGGTAGAAATCTGGACCATAGGTTTTTTCAATCCTTGCTCTCTTACTTCTCCTTAGTTCACCTCCTTCCCCCATTTCCGGAGTAGGGTGAACTTTATCCTCATCGACTGTGTCTTCACTTTTCCGATTTCTAGAGAAAGAATGTTCAAAAAATTCTGCATCTCTAGATTCCAAAATAATATTTTGGCTAACGGATTCCGTTGATTCCATGGTTAAGAATCTATACGCTTTGCTATGTTGAGCATAACCTATGAAGACACATTCGATTGCCTTTTGCCCCAATTTGGGTCTTTTCGGATCGGTTAGCCTTACTAAAGCCCTACACCCCCATACTTTAAGGTGTCCAGAAGAAGGATTTCTCTTCTTCCATAACTCGTAGGGTGTGACATTAGATACCTTGTGGGGTATACGATTAGTATATATGTAGAAGTCATGAGTGCTTCCCCCCACAAATTCTTAGGCAAATCAGAAGTAAGTAATAAGGTATTAACCATTTCTTGCAAGGTCCTATTTTTCCTCTCGGCTACACCATTTTGTTGTGGACTATAAGGAGCTGTAACTTGGTGTATGATACCCCAAGTTTCAAATAGATCGTCAAAGGAAAGATATTCACCTCCCATATCCGACAGTAAAATTTTAATCTTACGATCTAATTGATTCTCTACTTCTGCTTTGTAAATTTTAAATTTATCCAAAGCTTCATCCTTAGTCCTTAGCAAGTACGTGTATGTATAACGTGAACAATCATCTATAAATGTAATGAAGTATCTTTTACCACCCCTTGTTAAATGACCTTCCATTTCACACAAGTCCGAATGTACTAATTCTAATAGTTGTGTTTTCCTCTCAA